>JAYEVI010000362.1:0-100000 GCA_036346575.1 Dendrocalamus sinicus | reverse complement strand
CTTGACACTTTATCATAAGCTTTCTCCAAATTGATAAACTCCATGTGAGAATTCTTATTTTGCTCCCTATATCTCTTTATCAATTATTATGTTAAGAAAATTGCCTCTGTGGTCAACCTCCCAGGCATAAAACCAAATTAAATTGTCATCACGCTAGTTACTCTTTTTAAACAATGCTCAGTCACTTAGTCCCAAAACTTCATTTGTGTGGGTTATGAGTTTAATTCCTCTATAATTAGTAAAACTTTAAATGTCTCCTTTATTTTTAAAATTTGATTATAATGTGTTTGTCCTCTACTTGTTAGGCATTTTGTTCGACCTAAAAATTCTATTGAACAAATTATTTAGCTAGACAAT
Organism: Dendrocalamus sinicus; assembly: GCA_036346575.1. Classification (NCBI taxonomy): domain Eukaryota; kingdom Viridiplantae; phylum Streptophyta; class Magnoliopsida; order Poales; family Poaceae; genus Dendrocalamus; species Dendrocalamus sinicus. The sequence continues at coordinate 99,643 of JAYEVI010000362.1, read as the reverse complement.
CGCCACTTCTCCAAGGTATTTCGACACCTCGATAGGAATGTTATCAGTCCTCCAACGCTTTATCCACTTTCATCCTTTTTAAGGCTTCACTTACTTTCGATGTCTGGATTCTTCGAACAAACCATCTATCAATATCATCAAAAGCATCATCTAGTTCAATCATGCTATTCTTATTGTCTCGATTTAACAGCTCATCAAAGGGGTCATTGAGATCTATACATTTTTGGGAAATCACATTCAAAATATTCGATGTGCTGCATCTGCAAATCACTAAGTAAATTGTGCATAGAAGCACCTCCCTATGTCAAATTCGATTCAATATGAGAGACCATGTGAAGGGCATCCCATAGTTGTGATGAGTAATTGACTCTTGTTCTAGGAAGATTGAGTTTAGTTTTGAGGTTTGTGCTAGTTCGCATTGTCGTAGCCCGGCGAAGTGTTCTGCAGCTAACACGACCACGCTGGTCGTGGCCGAAAGTCATGCAAGATCGTTACGACCACTTTGGGCGTGGTCGAAGGTCACCCGAGGGTCTCGACCACTTTGGCCATGGTCGAAGGGCACCGAAGGCGAGACGACCACGTTTGACCGTGGTCAAGGGCGACGACCACGCTGGTCGTGGTCGGCAGTTACGACCACGCTGGCCGTGGTCGAAGCGGCACGACCACGCTGGCCGTGGTCGAAGCCGCGACGACCACGCTGGTCGTGGTCGAATAGGTTACGACCACGCTTGGCCGTGATCGTAGGTCTCCGTGGAAGTTTAAGACCGGTTTTGCCATAGTCATATCTTGGTCATGGTTGAAATGACTCGCACGCGACCATGTTGCCGCAGCTGGAACCTAGCCGAGATGTCTACGACCACGCCAGCGCCATCGAAGCCACCGAACCATTTACGACCATTTTGGGCATGGTCAAGGTCATTCGTGTCGTTTACGATCACGCTGGCCGTAGTCGAATGCAACCGACCACGCCAGTGGGATGCGATCGAAGTCGGCACTCAAATCTACGACCACGTGAGTAGTCGACACTCTACGACTATGTTGTTGAGAGTCGTGGTCGGAAGTCGGCGCTCGCTCGACCACGTGAGTAGTCGGCACTCTACGACTACGTTATTGAGAGCACCGGCGTGGTGGACGTGCTCGCGACGCAGCTTGGAATCGGTCGATGACCCGCAGACTTGACCATTTGAGCTGGAATTTGGTCGTAGGGCTTTGTGATGAAGTCGGGGACCTTGTGCATTTGTTGGTTTATCTTTTCGATCGGTCGTGAACGACTTTGGTTGAAGTCGAGACTTTGAGCGCAAAGCCGTGAGCGAGTTGTGGGTGGTCGAGCAAGTTAGCGATGATCGAGACTCATCATATCCGGTCGTATGGCTTGATTTTGTGGTCGTATGTCGTGTGCATTCATTGTTCTCTTTTTCCGATCGGTCGTAGGTGGTATACGACTTGGTAAGAGTATGATTTGAGTTCGCTTTTCGCTCAAGTGATTGGATACTATTGTGAGCGGTGCTATGTAATGGTTTGCTTGTCCGTGATGGTTTGCGTGACTTTGAGACTAGTCGTGGTGAGGCGTGGATGGTCGAGACTAGGCACGGGGTGCTGAGGTCGTGATCGGCCGAGATGCCAAAGACGACGGTTCGTGAGGTGGTTGCAAGCGTGATCGGCAAGGCAGAGGAAGCTTCGAAGGCAGCGGAGTGGCATTTTGGAGAAATGCGAAAGTCGCAAAGGAAGTTGTGTCTCGCCAATGCACAGGAGTTGTTGGCGCTAACGGCAAAGCAAAGGAGCCGTTGGGCTTAACTGCAAAGCACCGAAGCTTGTTTTCGCTAGTGGGTAAAGAGAGTGGTAAACCCGGTGTTAGGTGGGAGTTCACGGTTCCCCCAGAGTGTAAGGCTATAAATAGGGTGGTAGAGCTCGAGTGCTCGGTGAGGTTGTTCCCGAGTCACTCAATTTTTCGCCTCTATTTGTGTGAGTTTTCTCGGTAGAGCACGGTTGCTCTTGTACCTCCGATGGAGTGGTCAGAGAAACCTCCATGATCAATCATTCATCTCTCTTCCTCAAGTTAATTTCATCGTTATGAGATGTTATGATTGTTTTGTTTGCGATCTGCTTTGAGAGCTTGTTCTTCATGCGATCATTTTCTCTTCTCTTCTTCGTGTTTCGCATCCTTTGTGTGCTTCGATTGGCTCGAATCGAATCTATCTCAAGGCCACTTGGCTAGTTCATTCCGAGAGCAGAGTCGAATCGAGAAGTTCTCTTAATCGAATGGTCGTGCGCCTCAAGTCCTCTGCTTTGAGTTCACCATGTCTCTCTACCCGAGCATAGCTAAGACTTTGGTTTTTTGGGTAATTTCTTTTCCAGAGGTTGGATTCTTTCGGTGTCTCAAATTTGAGGATCAAATGACCAGAGAGTCTTAGTTACTCTGAAATCTGGCAAACGAGTCCTTCTCCGTTCTTGTTTTATCCGCGCAGTATTCTCTGTTTGATTTCTTTTGTCGGCTTAGGCAAGTGTTCGACCACGTGGTGTTCGATCATCAATTGGCTTACGACCACGTGTGTTCGATCGGAGAAACTAGTTCTTTCACTCGATTTGCTATGTGAGTACTTGGGGAGTTTTAAAGGCACCATTCACCCCCCCTCTGTTGCCATTTCGGTCCTACACAATAAACGAACCTACCATGTACTAGTTGATCATACCTGTGCCGCCACCCTCTATGCACGGCTCCTCTGAGGGTGGCAGCCTCCAAGAAACGTTGAGGGTGGGATTTATGGTTTCGCCCCCCCCCAAATTGTTCAAGTGGAGTTCGATGATGCTAAGTCTTCCGTCGACGAATGTGGTGGACTTTTACCTTCCTCACTAAAGACACCGGATTTTGCAATGACATCATGATTGCTGATAATCACGGTGAGCAGAAGCGATTGTCGATGATTTTTATTGATACATTGGACATATGCATCGGTAGTAATATTGTTCATCGAAGAAAATTAGAAGATATTTATTTATACCAAACGCGGGCGTTGTTGATCTCCGGTGTAGGTGTCGCGTCGTCGTTCGATGAATCAATCTAATAAAACCTATCATAGGTAGATAAAAATCCTCCTAAGAACTTGTCGAAGAAGAGTAAATTAGAGCAACTTGATCTAGAAAAAACAGAAAAGAATACTGAAGAAAAATATTACTTTTGAAAATCAACAGATCCCCTATCTACTCAACATCGAGGAGAATGCTGGTGAAGAGGAAAGAAAGTTTTGGTCATGCCCCGATTTTAGTAGCGACCAAATTTTGGTAACATTGGTTTGGTATAGAACCAAAGAGGCCCGAAGGACACGTTGCCTTACACACACTAGGACAGCACCTCAGTACCACGCAGCTCGATGCATGTGTATGGACAATGGTTGCTGACCCTTTTATTATTATGTTTAAAATTTAAAATTCAAATCCCACCGAATTTTTGTCCAGTTACATAATATCTCGACACCCTCCATCGGTAACCGGCCGAAATTCTTTTCGCTGCTCGTAAGTCCCGACGGATCGATTAATAAAATCAGATGGAGAGCAAACCACATAGAAATATGCTGGATCTAATCACAGATAAAATCATCTTTTAAGAGGCAGCACGAAAATTCAAATCTGAAGAGTGGAGGCTGTCTATATTCGGCGCACAAGAGTCAGGTGGGCCTAATGTGCCAGGCTGGGAGCGCAAAACCACGCACCGGACCAGTAATGGACCAATTCTTAAACAAGTTGTCAGCATTCAGCAGTGCGAAGGATAAAAGACCCCCTACGATCCCTCTCCGCGATTAGAGTTCTGAATATGTGCAAGAATTGCATGAAGAGCCGATCTTTACATGTTTTTTCATTGCTGATTTGGATAGGGCCGTCTGACTTGTTCCCTTGACTTGGAAGGCGATAACACCACATCAGTGATGTAAGTACCCACTCCATCCATACACACGCATGCACTCGCGCGCATACCTACTAGGCGCCCTAGAAATTTTACAGAGGTTCTCATTGATGAAACAGATCGGATATGATTGAATAGTTTTAAATACGAATATGAATTTATATTTCTAAAACATATATAAATTCAAATATTCTTAAATATAAATTATGTATCGTAATAAATATGAATCGAATGTCGTGTGGCCACTGGTATTACTGGGATGTACATTGGGTTTGTTTGTTTCATCCAGTCGTCCCTTCATTTTGAGTATAAGATGCACTTGTGTCGTCATGCGCTGACTGCTGAGGCGTATGTTGAGCATACATAATCCGCTGAATCCAAAAACCAGTATAGAATATTAAGATCAAAAGTAGCACACTACTCCAAACTCTGTAAATTCCATGCTTCTTACTACTGGTCAACAATGGATGCTGTGCCGCCTGTGCGCTTATTGTATACCAGTTTATCACAGGTTTAATTCGTCGACAAGAAGTCCCAATCGGACCATGCATATAGCTTAACTACCTTCCAAATGCATCGTAGAGGCCTTCTTCGCCGCTCACATTTCTCTCTTTCTACGCTCATAATAATAAGCTAGGTTGGATCGAGTCATGGAGTTGTGTGTAAAGACAGAGACACGCTTTGACAAAGTACACCACAGGAGTAGTCAAAGCTGAGCTAGCCCAGATGTATTAATTACGCCATATCAAATACTCTGATAGTTGATCTCAAGTGTTTGTACTTCCGAATGGCAAGGAGCAAGGCAAAGATAAGTCAACAGTGCTTCACTAGCACATCACCTCTAAAACGTAAGGCTGACTCCCTGCTTACCATGGTACGGTGCTAGCTCCTCTGCCTTATCAGGGAACTGGATCAAGCGTTTTCTAGAGGGATTCTTAAGGAGCGCACTGGTTACATTATCATCAAAATCAAATAACCTGTTGTTTCATGATCCGAATCCTAGTGCAAATTAAGACAGTTTGATTAGTATTTTCTTTGTTCTGCCGTGCGTTTCACGACATAACCATCAAATCATGATCCAATCAATTGCCTGCCGGCTAGGGGGCGAGCAGTTCCTTTTACCAAGTTCCTGCTTAAGTGGATTCTTCATCCAAGAATCCAAGGCGTTGCCCTTTCAATGACTCGTAGCTTTTCGAACTCTACGTTGAAGTATAAGTGAACTATCTATCTTGTTTTATCAATTTAGACTTTTAAGTAAATTAGTTGGTATATACAACTCAATACTCTTAGCTACTTTTTGTCTGCCACAGAGATATTTCCCTTTCGAGAGTGTGTAATAATTATATATATGCTGAATCTGATGTATTCATGTTTGGTTTATTCAATGCCCGATTTCGTCCGCAGGTCCCTGAAAGTGAGAGATAAACATTGCAGATGATCTTTGGCAATTCGAAGTCAGATTTTGAAGTAGCAAGCAACCAGAGTCCAGCTTGATGTCGAAATAACTAAAATGCTAATGCTAAAGCTGTTGGGTTGTCAGATTAACGGAAGAATACGTCATTTTAGTTATACATCATTTTTGTTGACAATGGGAAGGTCTTCCTTCCTTCTTTCTTTTTTTTCTGCAAGGAACTTTGGGGTTTGAGAAGCTTGTAGCGATGTAACTTTCTTAGAGAAGCTAATAGAACAATGACAGTGCCCTAAATCAAAAATCATCGAACAAGGTATATTCTCGTCTAATCGGACGGCTCGTGGCTGAGTTAGCTCTAAGAAGAGGGTTATAACTTCACCTGGAAAATCGCCATTTACATAACTCCTATTTAGGATGCAAAATCAAAGAGGACTTTGAAAATTAGATACATATTCTCTATAATTTAAAATCACTTAATATATGTAAGTATCTTAAGCCAAATATTGCAGTACTTTAAAAATATATATCTTCCACTATAAAATTTTGTTTCCTCCAGTCAGCAATTCAGTTTATTTTGTAGGATCGACACCATACATAATATAAAACGCATAGTTTTTGAGGTCAGGACATGAAGCTGCCACGCGTCCATCGCACTGTTTTACTGTTGGTACTGTAGGACTGTTCACGTCCAGATGAACCAGGGCCGTCTAATTTGCCGTGTGTTTGCCATCTGTCTGTCCACACCCGATTGCGCTGCCTCGCTCCTCTCAGCGCCCCCCTCGCCACCCGCAAGAAGCGGCCATGGACGCCTCCCACCGGATCCCCTCCCGACCCGTCCTTCCACCTCTACCTCCGCCTCCTTCCGCTTCCCTCCCGCTGTCTTCCTCGTCGTTGCGCCCCACAACTGCTGTACGCCTCTATTCTCTGCACCAGCTGTGGCCGTTCTTCTCTCCTTTGTTATGCCCCCTCGAATTTGAATTAACTGCGCACCAATCCGCATGCCCCTCACGCTTCAGCTAGGGCTAGACTAGTCCCTTAATTAGGTAGTCGCTAATGTCAATGATCGACGTGGCACTTCCTAATATAAAATAGTACAACTATAAGTTTATAATAGATACAACTTAACTAATTAATTTGCATCGATCTAACATGGGTTGTGTACCATTTGATAGAACACATGTTGAGTGTTGGATGAAAGCCTTTATGCAACACAAGAGGGGGCCTTTGGAGTGAGCTGTTGGAACTCCACAGTAGTGAAAACCTTAGCAGGTGTTATCTCGCTAGGGAGATGCATTGTAAAGGTCTTATGGTGACCTTTTTGATTTGTATATCTAAAAAAACATGCGAAATATAATAAGTTGGTTGCCTCTTGTGGATAAAGTGTGCAACCTCTGCATGGTGAAAATTCTTCGAATAGCCGTACCCACGATCATAGGCAGGTATGTGAATTTACTTGAGTTAGTGTCTATTTACAAAACGATATTTATGGTTGGGATAAAAACCGAGAAAGGGTGGTTAAAACACTTAGTTTGATTTCCCCTAGGTGGTTGAAACCCAATGCTTATAAAGGGTGTATGAACCCAAAACAACTATAGCATATGGTGGATGAAATGATATAATAAGTAGCTGGAACGTGCACTACTATTGTTACCGTATACTTTTACATTCTTTAGAAAACATGGTTTAGTAAAAAAAATGCTAAATCGTAGGAATTTCTACTTTGGTAACTTTCAACTGAAGCTTTTAGCAAATAAAAGAACCCGAGTCCTTCAGCAAATAAAAGAACCCGAGTCTTTTTTTTGTTAAGCCATACATCTATATTATTGCATTATGTGTATTGGCCTACAGAACAGGTTGTTTGTGCTTATCCTCGCTCACTACAAAAACTCAGAACCAATGGAATAAGACCACTACACCTACTATGCCGCACCTAGACTGAGAAGATGGCAAAAATTAAGACGTTCTCTAGTAGTTTAGTCATTACCTCAATAGGCGGACTTTGATGGTGATTGTGTATATATCTATTATTCAAACTCTTAGAGAATAGTAAGACATTTTTTACCTCCAGTCGCCTGCCTATGATAAGGTGTGGCCTCACCCTTTTGTTTTTCTCTTTCGCGTCAACTTTTGTAATATAGACATTTGGTCTAATCGGCCTATTATGTAAACTCAATTTGTTATAGGGTATTTAAACTCTGATATGTAATATAAGTGTTTGATATGGTTCATACGATATATGAAATGATTCAGTACTGTATTTATGAGTATTATCTATTAATCCAAAAAATAGTATGATAAAATCACAGAAGTTCGAATCGTAAATTTTGGGTCGGACAGCCCCCTCCCCCGCATTGCGCCCCCACCAATTTGGCCAGCCCTTTGGCGATTAAGGAAGGTGACTTCATCCACTTTCTTTGGCGAATAATTAAACTCCTTAGGGCTTGTTCTATATATATACTTATGATGTCCCAGCTACACATGATTTTCATCATATAATCTATAGTACATTAAAAAAATGTCACGGTTCCAATACCCCCGCTGGATCTCACAGAGCGATCATGAATGTTTGAATCATCATGCATTCATGCATGCATGTACCTTGGCGATTGGCCGGATTCGGATCCTCACTTAAGAGAAACGGAGAAAGTAATAGCACAGTGCTACAGGGCCATGTCATTAATCTTCCACTGGCGTTAGAATCAAGAACCAACACTTTGGATCGATTTTCTCTCCGTAATGTTGGTACGGTAGAAACTGACCTGATTAATTCATCAAAAAATTCGTCTCAATTGGTCCAGATCCGAATGATGCATGGTACTGTTGCTTAGCAGCTATCAGCCCATCGCTCATACGTACAGAATAATACACTGATCGTGGGATCTTTGAATGTATAGCATAATATTACGTATAATGCTGGCAACATTAGTTGTCTCATATCACAACACCAGTCGATCAGATCTTCAAACATATAAAATAATACGCATAATGCTGACAACATTATTTGTCTACCTTTGACAATGCATCCATCGATTGCTCATCGGATGGTCCAGATAGCAACTGCATAATACCATAGACCGTGCGCCGTGGTTACAACTACCGTGAATCCGGGTCTTTCGCTCCTACCTACAAAATAGTAATCGTGGTGTCAATTAAGTCCAGGCACGTACCTCCCCAAGTGAACGCGAATCAAGTGGAAAGATCCCTGGCCAGACTAAAACCCCATGGAATCACTCCATCATGCAAGGCACGGAACATAAACTATGATCAACAAACCCTAGTCGTATCTTGAAGCCTTAATTCATTCTCTCTCGATATTCTATTCCTTAATCGTTGGAGCGTGCAACATTCATTGCTTCTTTTCAGTGGCGAAGCCAGAAATAAAATTGATGGTGGGCTGAATTATTTGTCAGACTAAACTAAATTGGCACAAATATAGTCTTATACTCTTATAAAATTTCAAATTCATACGGAAATTATACAGTTGGAGTCTTGGAGACAAACAACGAAAAACAGAGAAATATAAAGTAGGTACCTCGTCAATAGAAAGCGCATACCCAAGAATATATAATTACTCTGCTATGAGTACGGAGTAGCAATAAATTACCTGTGTATGAAACAAGGTTAGGGACAAAACATTTCTCTTGCATCTCCTTGACAATCTCCATTGCCCTATCCACTGCACCTGCCTTGACGAGGCAATCTATCACCACGTTGTAAGTTGTCACACTAGACAAGAGCCCATCCAAAAACATGCACTCCAAATAGTGATCTGCCTTTGAAAAACTCTTGTGGTTCAGTAAGAATTTGATGATCACAATATAGACAGCAGATCCTGGATTCCCACCTTTCTTAATGAAATCATCAAGTAACTCACACAAAACGCTCAACTCTACGTATTTCATGGCAAGAGATCACAATGCCACAGCGCGTCGCCGAGGGCACGCCACACCGAATTGTCCCGCGCGAAGTAGCGCCCGAACCGCGAAGCCCGGTCGAGGGGTGTGCCGCCGCCGCGGGGAGGTGAGGCTGGAGCCTTGCTAAGCCTCCCCGTTGGCTACGCCCCTGCTTCTTTTCCTGCCCCATTCATTGTTCTTTTTCTTGTCACTATGTTCCAATATCCTTTTGCATCTTCCTTTTATATGAATGTCAGTATGTAGGTAGATCATAACATCACACTACTACAAAATAAGTTGTACTAGACGTCTCATCACAGACGATTTATGGTGAACCATCTATGCTATTATTATCACAGACGGTTTTACAAAAGTGACCATTTTGCCGTCTGTGATGAGCCACTATCACAGATTGTAGGACCGAAATGGCGACAGAGGGGGGTGAATGTCGCTCGCTTCAAAATCGCCCCCGGAAAATCAAACACTGATTTATCAAAAAGATGCAAAACAAAGCACCTCACAGAAAATTAAAATTAATTTTGCTGAAATTTGGAACGCATGCGACACTGAAAAATTCAGCATAAATCAGAGACCAGCTAGTAAAAAATTCAACTGAAAATATCGCTGTTTGATCTGCATGCAAAATTGTTGAAGATCAGGAAAGAAAAAAAAAGAGAAGCATCTACTGCATGCTTTCCTTCCATTCGGTACTGTAGCTAAGAAAATCCCACGGAAATAGCAAAGTCACTCGGCAAGACAATCTTCAGGAAGTAAACAAATGACTGATGTACTCCATTCTTGATTGGCCGAGAGCAACTGCAGCTACTAGTAATTAATTACAAAAGACATTGCCTGCTGCCAAAAGCCAAAACGAGAAGCAATCAGACCATGCTGAGACTGAACAGACTAGCAACTTGCGGCCTGACTGAAAAAGGAACACACTGCCGAAACTGAAAAACTGAGAACTTAATTCAGACTTTGCAAACCCGAGAATTTGATGATTTCCTCTCGATCTTTCTGCCCCAAGGCACCACCACAACAAACTAAATAGCAAGGGGGCTCTAGAAAACAGAGAAATCAACCCAGAGTGCAAGAATTTCAGATTTAGGCAAAATCTAAAACTTTTGCTAACCTGAACCAAAATCCAAATTACTCCCCAACCATTGATCCTTTGGCCATGAACTTTTGAGGATAGCTACTTAATAGCCTCAGGAATAAACTTGCCAAATTTCATGTCATTTCTCCAAGGGAATCAAGATTTAACTCAAAACCCTAGAAAAGAAAAGCAAGAACAGAAGAACTCAAATGAGGAAATTCGAGATTAAACTTGGTTTGCTCTTTGGATCAACTAGCCAAATGGCTTTTGAGCATCTCCCATGTCATAGCAACCCATTTTGGACAATCCCAGCAGGCAAGAACACAAAACAACGAAAATCACAAAATCACCAAAAAGACATAACGAAGAACAGAGCACACACTGGAGACAAGAAACTTCAGATTTCCATTACTTGAAGCACATGGATTACAGAGAAGTCACGATACGCATGGACATTAGAACAAGATGGATGATTACATGAGAATCCACTCCTCCTCACCCTCACTCTCTCAATCCCTCAACCATACATGCTTGGAGGAGAAAGAACTCAACACACAGAGTCTCTAGAAACCATCGAAGGGGACAACAGAGGGAACACACTCTGCCTCTCCACCCACTCTCACCCACTAAAGCCTAAAGCACAACCACTTGCCAAAGACTCTTTTGACTCCAATGAAACCCTAACAACCCTTGGAGTGCTCAAGTGGGCATGCATCCCCTCAATCCCATTTATAGCCTTGGCTAACGGGTCTCCGCCCCGTTATGCCCGCTAAATCTAACGGAGCCCGCTCCCGCTTGTGCAGCCTTGCGTAATTCCCGCCGCCTCCCGCACCTTCCGGAAGCTTCGCGCCTTGCCTCGCACGCCGCAACCACCTCGAGTCCACGCTGCCTTCGACACATTCCGACCGTTCGACCTCCGCGCCACCGTGCCTAGTCCGGTCCACCGTGTCCGCCACAACTCGCCTCGACGCCCCGCGACCACGCATAAGAAACACGCCAAATAGCACCGCCGATACATGAAAGCGTAAATACCATCACTTACCATGTCGAAGTCCAAACCTGTCGAAATTATCAGAATATGCATCATAATCCCATACGACCAAGTTTGACCAAGTCTGACCGAGTCCAATTGCGCCACGCAATGACTCGACTCTGAACCACTCAAACCAAACTCGACTAAACATAACCAATGTCAATTACTCATCATACACATGTGGTCAGCTCCACATGGTTCATCACAGATAGTTCGTGTTAATAATCGTCTATGATCATCTATGATAGTTGAAGACAACACAGATGGTTTGTATTAAAAATCATCTATAATATTTCATAGACGGTTATTAACATGAACCGTCTGTGATATTTGTACATATCACAGACGTTTATTAATATGAATCACCTGTGATAGTTCATAGACGGTTATTAACATGAACCGTCTGTGATAATTATGTATTACATACGGTTTATGGTTGGGCGTGTCTGAGATACGCTGCATTATTAATTAATACCAAGCCAGACCGGTCCCGACGGATCTATCTTCATTGCGCTGCATTGAAGGAGTCGACTGTCGAGACCGAATATACAAATCCGACTCTCACGTATTCTCGCACTAGTCCAGATCACGCTAGTGCACACAGCGTAAACAAAGACAAATATCATCCACATCACGATATTCTAAAGGAAATCCAAATTATATTAATAACCAACGAGTACGACCTTATGGCCAAGCTTACAATTATTAGCCCAAGGGCTTTAAAGAAACTAGCAATGGAGATCCAAAATTAGCGTAGTAGCCACTCGACATGCCCACAGCAATCGATCGGGAGCGAAGTCCTAATCCGTGAAGTCCTCGTAGTAGCCTCCTCCTAGCAACTCCTGCGATCCGGTCCTCCTCCTCAATCGAGCAACATGGGCATAAAGCCGTGAGTACATTGGTACTCAAGCAAGTCGCTTGTAACAAATGAATGCAATATAGTATGCAAAGCTTAACAATGGATGGCTGAAAGGTTAGTTTTGCATGAAGCAAAGAATTTGAAGTAAATACAATATATAGATTGAAAAGCATATTTAACAACGGACACTAAGTAAATAAATCAAAGGAATTGAGTATAACCGTATGAACTAACCATTCACTTCCCATCTCAAACCAAACCACAATTTCATAAAGACTCTACCCTCGTGTGAAATCACCGAGCATTGTCCATGACCGAGGACACGGCTATTCGAATAGTTTACACTCGCAGAGGTTGCACAACTGTACCCACACGATGTGATTAGCCTCACTTAAGGAAATCACAACAAGGCTTTTACAATGATCCATCTCCACCCGATCCCACTCGCTAAGGATTCGCCGTCGAGTAGGGTAACCCCTAGTCGATAATTGCCCCTCTTGCGCCACACAACATCGTAGTAAAACCAAAGTGGAGACTTCACAAATTATTATGCCAGGTCTATCCCATACTAGACATGTGGTTTGCACGATTAAGCTCGGATCAATGGCGCACAAAGTTAAGTCCTTAAGAATTACCCAGCGAAGCATCCACATCCCATGTGCCTCTCGCACTTCTTTACCGCACGATCAATCGCCCAAGTGAAAACCAATTTTGTATAACCAACACCAATGACACTACCCATGCCATGGCAACAAGTTTTATAACTGTGGTTAACCACCACATTCAAGTATATCATTAAGTCAAGATTAATTAACCACATGTGATGATGAACCCTTTCGCAAACTAAGCAAGGCTAAGCATTCTAATCGTACCAACCCAATGTGACAAATAACATAGCATCACTAATTAAATTCCCAACCTAAGGTGACAATGGCATCAAGGTATTCCAAAATATCAAGGAGGAATAATCAATTAGGTCATTAACTACCGATACAAGGGTTTTATAATAAAGTAGCAATGCATGATAATTTAAAGCAACATAATACATAATAGATTTGAAAACTGGGTTCAATATGATCCAAGGACACGACTTGCCTTGGCCTTGCTCAGATGAGGGCTCTTGGTCTTCAAATCCAACTTCCGCTCCCTCGAACACGCGATCTAACGAGAGAGAAAACGAGACGAAAAGAGAAAACAAATTCAAATAAAATTCAAATGAACTCCAAAAACTTTCAAACCTGAACCAAAAGGTAGAGCTCAATTTTAGATGAATTTAGAAAAAAGAACGGGGTCAATCGGAGCTAGGACGAGGGAGAACGGGCTCTTGGAAAATTGGATTTTCTGAAAATCGGGAAAATTGGAAAAGTGCACTGTGCTGTGGACCGGGCGCACGGGAAACTGGGTCTACGGCGGACTCGGCGCACGAAACAGTGCGGGCGGCCGGCTACTGACGCGGGCGGCGGGTGCCGACGTGGCGCCGACGGGCGGACACGCATGCCCTAGGGTCGACGTGGCTTGCCGACTAGGCGGCGACTTCGGCTTGGTCCACGGGGTACGGCCGACAGCGGCCCCACCGACAGAGGCTTCGGTGCACGGTGGACGGCGCCCACGGAAGGCGAAGGTCGCGGCGGCCGGCGCCGCCGACGCGGCGCGGCACGGCGCGCGAGGCGGCGACGACGGAGCGGCCGAGCGGCGCGGCGCGGCGGCGCGCGGGTGCGGCGACGGCGGCCGCCGGCGAGGGGTTCGGCGCGCGGATTCGCCGGCGGAGGGTGACGGCGGCATCGCCGGCCGGCGCGCGAACGGCGGCGGCGGAACTCACCGGCGGCGATTAACGGCGAAGCGCCAGCGGCGAGGCACGGCGTCGGTAGACGGCGGAGAGCGGCGGCGAGGCGCGGCTCGACGGAGAAGCCGAGGTCGTGGCGGCTTTATACCCGATCCCGAGGTGTCCGCGACGGGGACGGCGGAGGAGTCCGCGACGGAGACGGGGAAGAAGAGTCCCGCCGGGGACGACGCGCCGACAGTGGACCCACACCGCCGGTGGCGCGTGAGCGGCGGCCGGGATGCGAGGGCGCGGCGCGGCGCGCAGCGGATGACGGCCACGTGGCGATCATCGGGAGGCCTAGGCGAGCGGGCGCGGCGCGGATGCTCGACGCGTACGCACGCGCGCTACTGGGCGCGAGCCGAGGCGGTTGTTGGGCGGTGGTGGGCTTCACCCATTGGCCGTTGGGATTTTCTGGGTTTTTCTTTTCAGAAATTCATATAAATTAATTTGAGCTCGAAAATAGCAAATAAATCCAGAAAAATTCAGAAAAAATTCCAATAAATTCCTTGGGACACAAGGAACTCAAATAAAATACTTTTGGCAAATGTTCATGTTCAGATTATTCATATTAAACACTTCTAATTCATACAAATTCATTTAAGCTTTAATTAATTCCAGAAAAATTCAAATGGTGAATTTTTATTTAAAAAGCTTCAAAAAGGCTCTGAAAATCAGGATGTTACACGGCCGGCTTTGGGAAGTATTCCGGTTGTAAATCTAGCTGCTTGTAGATCGATTTGTTCTAGCTTGGTGATTAGAGGTTAGTATTTATTTCTAATTTTTATGCCTTGTAATAAAGAGGATAATAGCAAGATTTAGATCTAACTTAAGTGTTAGTTTGCTGCAATTTAAGAATAGATCAGTACTCCTAGTTTACTTCAACATATTAATTCTTGCTTGATATATATTGTTTCATGAATAGTCTGTAGCTAGTTAACTATAGTAGCATTAATAATCAAATTTGACACTAATTTGTTATATACGTAGTGTAGATGGACCGAAGCTGGATGTACGTTGAGAACCGTATGAGTGAAGTGTACATTAATGGTGTGTTTGCTTTTAAAAGAGTGACCGAGCAGGATATGTTGAAGAAAGAGATGGAATATATGTACTGTCCATGCATTGATTGCGATAATCTGAAGATGTTTACCAACTCAGCGCAGATCGAAACTCACTTGATTCAAAGGGTTTTCAAAAAGGGGTATACATATTGGGCCAGTCACAGTGAAAAGAAGATTATATAGGAAATTGTCGAGGGAGACAACGATATGCCGGTTGTGGACTGTGCTTTCGATGAGGATAGGTCATATTTTGACAATTTGAATCAAATGCTATGCGATGCAGAAGGAAACTATAGTGAGAGAGTTTGGTAAATTTGAGAGCTTGATGGAGGACCAAGAGAAACATTTGTTCTCGAGCTACAAGCCGCAATACATAAGGTTGTCATCTGTTCTTGAACTACTAAAATTCAAGACAAGCAATAGTTGGTCTGACAAGAGTATCACAGCGTTGTTAGGTCTCCTAGTGAACATTCTTCCAGAGGGAAATGTGTTGCCGAAAACCACCTACCAAGCCAAGAAGGTTCTTTGTCTATTGAGAATAGAAGTAGAAAGAATATATGTATGTCTGAATGATTGTATCATCTACCGTAAAGGGTATGCAAAATTACATGTTTGTCCGGTGTGCAAAGCATTCCGATACAAGCATAAGAATGACTCCAATGACGGCGAAGGCATCGAGGTGAAGAAAGAACCTCCTGCTAAGATATTATGGTATCTGTCTATAATTCCCCATTTGAATTGTTTATTTGCAAACTGAAAGGATGCATAATTGTTGCGTTGACACTTGGAGGAGCGTAAGAAAGATGGAATGATAAGACACATTGCTGATTCTACCCGGTGGAGGAACATTGATAGGATATTTGTAGACTTCGTTGTAAAACCGAGGAATATAAGGTTTTTGTTGAGTACAGATGGAATGAATCCTTTCGGTAACATGAGTAGCCAATATAACACCTGGCCCGTGAATGTATGCATGTATAACCTTCCTCCTTGGCTTTGTATGAAGTGGAAGTACGTTTTGATGTCACTACTTATCCAAGGGCCGAAGTAACCTAGGAATGATATTGATGTGTATCTAGCACCATTGAGGAAGATCTTATGACACTGAGAAATGAAGGGGTACATATATGGGATGCGGACAAACGAGAGAACTCATTCTTCTAATCTAGTACACGAGGCGGCGGGAATCAAATGGGACAATAGTGCCCCAATGTCGTCCAAACTCATTAGTAGGAAGTTAATGCCCTCATCCGAGTTTTTAGTAATTCGAATGAAATCTTCCATCTTGTTGCATCCAATACAAATCTTCCTTCTTTTTGCTGCATCAATAGAGTCAGTGGGTTTGTCCGGTAGTAAGTTGCCTTCGATATCATAAACATTCTTCTTGCAAAAAGGCCGTTAGAAATGGTTTAGGAAGTTTAGTAAAAAAATGGAAAAAAAAAGACATGGTGTATTGAACCGATATTTACCTTTTGGAGTGTTTCGCCCATCTTTTTAGGACATAGTGGCTCGATATCTCACTTAATATTGTACCCCTCCAAATATGTATCATATGGCGGTATGGGATTTCTTTAGACTCGAATAGTATACACGAGTATGTGATTATTGCGGTGGTTGTGTTACAACAGACTTCTCTAACCTTATTGGACTTGTCGCTGAGGGGTACGATTTTCATCCCATCTACCATTACCGTTTCGTGAAATAAAGGAATATCGCGATGATCTCTCACTACAAATACCTCTTCTTAAAATTTCTCAAACATCTCATATATAAAAAGCAATCAGCCATGTCCCTCTATTTTCCATCGCTCATCTCCTAAGTGTGCTATGTGAAATATCGGATTATACACTGATCGATGGGATCTTTGAATGTATAGAATAATACACATAATGCTAGCAACATTATTTGTCTCATATCATAATTAACCCCATCGGTTGTTCCTCGGACGGTCTAGATAGCAACACTAGTCGATCGGATCTTCAAACATATAAAATAATACGCATAATGCTGACAACATTATTTGTCTACCTTTGACAATCCATCCATCGATTGCTCATCGGATGGTCCAGATAGCAACTGCATAATACCATAGACCGTGTGCCGATGGCTTTCACCTACCGTGAATCCGGGTCTTTCGCTCCTACCTACAAAATCGTAATCGTGTGTCAATTAAGTCCATGCACGCACCTCCCCAAGTCAACGAGAATCAAGTGGAAGGATCCCTGGCCAGACTACAAACCCATGGAATCCATCATGCAAGGCACGGAAAACATAAACTATGATCAACAAAGCCTAGTCGTATCTTGAAGCCTTCATTCACTCTCGATATTATATTCCTTAATGGTTGGAGTGTGCAACTGTCACCGCTTAAACTAATCATACACATGCTTTGAACGTAAGGTTATATTAATTAGTCCTTACTCGTTAGCTTTAGCCGCCAAATGATCCTACATAAAAGTGTCTATAGCATTAATTAGTCTGCTATGTAAAATTTATGCTAAGATGGAGAGCAAATTAAAGGAGGGAGAGAAAAGCAGTGTCTCATGTAAGACATTACTTAAACACAAAATCCAACACTAAGGGAGAAAGAGAGCTTGGTGAAATTTATTATCCGGTCACACTGAGGGACACAACCCACTAAACTTGGTGATGTCTATAGCTGTTTCTTGATGCTATAGAAAAAGTATGAAAATAACACAGCAGTGTCTATCATTGGGAGTGCCCTAAATAACTCTATTCACACATCTCTCAAGCCGAAAATATTTGCTGCCTATTTGCAACACAAGAATTTCTTAGAAACATTGTAAATCCCGCATAATTCAAGCAAAATTCTTGATTCCAAAATACCGGGATTTATGAGTTGCTCCCTCCGACTGTAAATACTCCCTCTGTCCAAAAACATATTTTGATTTACGCATAGACCAAAAGACATAAAAAATTAACTAGACTACCCATAATTATTATTTCTAAGTATTTTATTCAATACATGCATATAGAGAATACGAAGTAAAACTAGATATTTATTAAGAACTAACTGAATGCCCGTGCATTGCTACGGATTTTTAAAATTTATCATACTACATGTTTTAAAACTCACGGGTGGTAAAAAATTTTAGAATATACATACAAACATGTTCTAAAAGTTTTTAAATCCGTCGAGTAAGTCAGAAGCTATCGATCACACCTCGTAATGATAAGTTGGAAGACATCGACCACACCTCGTGGTCGTAGGTCGGGAGCCCTCGAGCACACCTCATCGTCATAGGTCGGAAGCCGTCGACCATTGCGTGTGATTGTAGGTTGGGAGCGGTCGGCCATTGCTGATGGTCGTAAGTTGGCAGCGGTCGACGATCGATCGTGATCCTAAATCGGGAGCCTTCGGCAATGGCTCGTAGTCATACATCGGAAGCCGATGACTATCGTTCGTGGTCATATGTCAGAAGCTATCGAGAACACCTCGTGGTTGTAAGTCGGAACACATCGACTAGCGCTCGTGGTTGTAAGTCGGAAGACATCGACTACACCTCGTGGTCGTAAGTCGAAACACATCGACCAATGCTCATGGTCATAAATCGGAAGCCGTCAATCATACCTCGTGGTCGTAAGTTAGAAGCCGTCAACCATCGCGCGTGATCGTAGGTCGGGAGTGGTCGACAATCACTGGTGGTCGTACGTTGGCAGGCCTCCGATGTGCTTGTGCCCTGTCGCCCGACTGCCGGCGCCAGTTTGCTCAGCCCAGACTTCGACCACAGCCCTTCGACGTCGACCATGGCCCCCTTCAACCATGGTCCCCTTCAACCATAGCCCTGACTTTGACCACGGCGTCGACTTCGACCATGGCCCCGACTTCGACCACTACCCCCTTTGACTTTGACCACTGCCCCCTTCAACCACTATCCCCTTTGACCACGGCTCTTCGACATTGACCACTTCCGTCTTCGACCATGGCCCCCTTCAACTATGGTTTCAACTTCGACCATGGATCTTCAACTTCGACCAGTGCTCGTGGTCATAAGTCGGAAGACATCAATCACACATCGTGGTCGTAAGTCGAAACACATCGACCAGTGCTCGTGGTCATAAATCGGAAGTTGTCGATCACACCTCATGGTAAAAAGCATGTTACCATCCATGGAGAGTACGAGACCTTATGGATCTTGCTATCGAGGGTAGGGAGCTCGATCTCGGGGTTGACCTGGGGGTAGGCGACAAGGATGTCCAACTGGAGGGGGAACTCGTAGCGGCGGAGGTTGTGGATGAACCGGCAGGTGCCCTCCGGGTTGGTGCTACGACTATGACCATGACCGCAATGACCACGTCCACGGGCGCTATGACTACGACCATGACTATGACTTTGACCACTGCCCTCTTCGACTTCGACCACTGCCATCTTCGACTTCGACCACTGCCCCCTCCCATCATTGTCCCCTTCGACCACAGCCCTTCAACTCGACCACTTCCTTTTTCGACCATGGCTTTGATGAAGACCACAGTTCTTCGACTTCGAGCATTGCCCCTCTCAACCACTTCCCCCTTTGACCACAGTCCCCTTCGACCATGGCTTCGACTTCGACGAAGGATTTTTGACTTTAACCATGGATCTTCGACTTTGACCACTGCCCCCTTCGACCACTTTCCCCTTTGACCACAACCCTTCGATGTTGACCACTTCCCCCTTCAACCACAGCTTCGACTTCGACCACAGATTTTTGACTTCAACCATGGATCTGCGACTTCAACCACTGCCCCCTTCGACCACCATCCCCTTCGACCATGACCCTTCGACGTCGACCACTTTCCCCTTTGACCACCGCCCCCTTCGACCATTGTCCCCTTCGACCACGGCCCTTCGACATCGACCACAGTCCCAATTGAGCACGGCCCTTCGTCGTCGACCACAGCTTCGATTTCGACCACTGTCCCCTTCGACCACGGCCCTTCGACGTCAACCACTTTCCCCTTCGACCACCGCCCCCTTCGACCACGGCTTTAACTTCAACCACGGACTTCAACTTCGGCCATGGCCCCCTCAACCACGGTCCCCTTCGACCATAGCCCCGACGTCAACCATGGCCCTTCGACTTTGACCGCGGACCAACTTCGTCCATGGCCCTTCGACTTCGATCACTGCCCCTTCGACCATTGTCCCCTTCGACCACGGTTTGGACTTCGACAATGACCCTTCGACTTCAACCACAGCACTTCAACTTCGACCACTGCCCCCCTTCGACCACTGTCCCCTTCGACCACGGTTTGGACTTCGACCATGACCCTTCGAGTTCGACCATGGCCTGACTTCGACCACGGCCCTTCGACTTCGACTGTGGACCGACTTCATCCACGGCCCTTCGACTTCGACTAGTGCCCCCTTCGACCATGGCTTGGACTTCAACCACGCCACTGTCCCCTTCGACCACGGCCTAACTTCGACCATGGCCTTTGACTTCGGCCACCGCCCCTTCGAGCACGGCTTCGACTTCGATCACGGATATTTGACTTTGGCCACAGCCTCCTTCGACCACTGCTTCCACTTCGACCATGGCCCCTCGACTTCGGCCACGGCCCCCTTTGACCATGGCATCGACTTTGACGACCAGCTTGGGAGACCAAAATCGCCAGACAGCACGACGGGCTCCGAGCGAAGAGCAGGAGGAGGTAGAGAGGCTCACTGGGTGAGCGACCACTGGGCTGCGGTGGTGGGGGGAGAGCCACGTGGGCTGGCGTAGGAAGAGGAAGCTGCCGCCACCATCGTCGAGCGCACTTTTCTCTGATCCACCGACTGCTATCTCTGAGCACCTTTCTCTCCGATCTACCGGCCGCTGTCACCGAGTGTCGTGCCGCTGGTTGGAGGGGCAATGGGAGATGGAATTGGTGGTGGCACCGAGGAGGAGGTGCGGCATGAGGGTTCGGGGGAGAGGAGGCGGCGGTTGCTGGAGGTGGAGGTGGGGAGGTAGTGGCGGGCAGATGGGGAGAGAAGGCGGTGGGCAAATGCGTTGGGGATGCGGCGCTGCTGGGGAAGTTGAGGGACTACGACCAGACACTGTCACGCGGGGAAGGAATTGGTGGCGGCATTGAGGAGGAGGAGGCACGGCACGAGGGTTCGGGGGAGAGGAGATGCTAGTTGCGGGAGGTGGAGGTGGGGAGGCGGCGGCGGGTAGATGGGGAGAGGAGGCGGCGGGCGAATGCGTTGGGGAGGCAGTGACGGGGGGATGCGGCACTGCTAGGGGAAGTGGGGGATTGCGACCAGACACTGCCGCGCGGGGAAGGAATTGGTGGCGGCGCTGAGGAGGAGGCGTGGCTCGTGGGTTCAGGGGAGAGGAGGTGGAGTGGTTGCGGGAGGCGGAGGATGCGTGGGAAGAGAAGAGGAGGAGCGCAGCCCACTCGTCGGCCTGAACTTTTCTACGAGGAGCGAAAGAACTATGTATATGCGGATCTGGACGGCTGATCTTTGATCGAACGACTAAGAAGAGAAGAGAGAGAACGGACCGACGACCACTACTCATATTTTTAAGGAGTAGAGATATAGAGAGAATAACATATTTATTTTGTATTGGAATATGAAATACGTCCTATATTTTTGGACAAAGGGAGTATAAGTCATGCTATAATCCTTGTCAATAAAAAATTTTAAAGTTCAATCATCGACATATAAAATGTGATTTATATTGGTCACATATATGAAATCGGTGTTACTGGATTCATCATGAAAAATGCAAGTTCTGATGATATAAATTTGTTTTAATTTGTAACAATGTTCTATGACAAAAATAATGCTCAAACGGCACCTTAGAAGCTGTGTCAATATTGAAAACAGCTTATCTTTGGAGCTGGATGGAGTAAGATTAGTCCACGCTCCTTAGCTGCCATGAATTCCCACACAATTCTTCTACTCGATCACACCTCTCTCGAGCTGAGAATATTCTACGAGCTAGCTAGTGGTTAATTAACACAAAAGGTCTAAAAATGGCACTAGCAGCGAATCAAATCTCCCCAACATGCTCAAAAGTCCACTGCCATACCAGCTAAAGATCAACTTGCACAGCCGGCATATTTTTCCAACCTTGTAGCTGTCATATCCAGCGCATGCACTGCATTGCATGAACACTACTAGTAATGTCAACAGTGCACACGTGCCTATAAGTACAGTAGCTAAGCTCACACACTTGGTGTTTGTATCTGTCTTCATTGCTACACAAAGAGGGAAGGAAGGGAGGGTATCGAAGAGATGGCCGGCCGCGAGGGTGCGGCGGTGACGATGTGCACGCCGGCGTTCGTGGCGCGGGTGGTGCGGAGCCGGTGGTTCGTGGTGTTCGCGTCGATGGTGGTGATGGCGGCGTCGGGGTCGACCTACATCTTCGCTCTCTACTCCAAGGAGCTCCGGTCGACGCTGGGGTACAACCAACAGACGCTCAACATGCTGAGCTTCTTCAAGGACCTCGGCACCAACGTCGGCGTGGTGTCCGGGCTGGTGCAGCAGGTGGCGCCGACGTGGGCCGTGCTGCTCATCGGCGCCGGGATGAACCTGGCGGGCTACCTCATGATCTACCTCGCCCTCACGGCGCGCACGGCGGCGCCGCCCGTGTGGCTCATGTGCGTCTACATCTGCGTCGGCGCCAACGCGCTCACCTTCTCCAACACCGGCGCGCTCGTCTCCTGCGTCAAAACTTCCCGGAGAGCCGCGGCATCGTCATCGGCCTGCTTAAAGGCTTCGTCGGGCTCAGCGGCGCCATCTACACGCAGCTCTACCTCGCCATCTACGGCGACGACGCGAAGTCGCTCGTCCTCCTCATCGCCTGGCTCCCCGCCGCCGTCTACATCTTCTTCGTGCACACCATCCGCGTATTGCCCTACGGCCGGCGGCGCGACGGCGAGGAGCCCAACACCAAGCCCTTCTTCTGCTTCCTCTACATCTCCATCGCGCTCGCCACCTACCTGCTCGTCATGATCGTCGTGCAGAAGCAGGTGCCCAAATTCTCCCACGCCGCGTACGTCGTCGGCGCCACCGCGCTGCTCCTCATCCTCTTCCTCCCCTCGGCGTGGTCATCAGGAGGAGTACAAGGCCGTCTCCCAGCTCGAGCAGTCGCTTCAGCAGCCTCCGGCCATCGCCGTCGAAGAGCCGACAAGTGCGGAAGGCGACAAGTCATCGTCGTGCGGCATGGGCTGCATCACCAGCATGTTCAAGCCGCCGGCGTTGGGGGAGGACTACTCCATTATGCAGGCGCTGGTGAGCGTGGAGATGCTGGTGCTGTTCGCAGTGTCGGTGTTCGGCATCGGCGGCACGCTGACGGCGATCGACAACATGGCGCAGATCGGGCAGTCGCTGGGGTACCCGGCGAAGAGCATCAACACCTTCGTCTCCCTCATCAGCATCTGGAACTACGCCGGCCGCGTCGGCGCCGGCTACCTCTCGGAGATCTTCCTGGCCCGGTACAGGTTCCCGCGGCCGCTGGCACTGACGGCCGTGCTCCTCCTCTCCTGCGTCGGCCACCTCCTCATCGCCTTCGGCGTGCCGCAGTCGCTCTACGTCGCGTCTGTGATCATCGGCTTCGCTTCGGCGCGCAGTGGCCGCTGCTCTTCGCCATCATCTCCGAGGTGTTCGGGCTCAAGTACTACTCCACGCTATTCAACTTCGGCTCCGCGGCGAGCCCCCTCGGCGCCTACGTGCTCAACGTGCGCGTCGCCGGGCGCATGTACGACGCCGAGGCGGCGAGGCAGCACGGCGGGATGGCCGTCGCCGGGGACAAGATCTGCAAGGGGTGCAGTGCTTCAAGCACGCGTTCCTCATCATCACGGCCGTGACGTTCGCCGGCGTGCTCGTGTCGCTGGTGCTGGTGTGGAGGACGAGGAGCTTCTACAGGGGACATCTACGCCAAGTTCAGGTGGCGCCGACCACGGCGGACGGGAGCAACAGCGGGGCCGAGACGGTGGACGGGACACCGGAAGAGAAGAAGAAGGACAAGAACAAGAAAGATGCCGTTAATGAGGAGTTGAACTGATGACTAACCTATAGTTTTCTTGGATTTAAGCAATATTTAGAGAACATGGATAGTTGAAACAATTTGTGTTTGCTGGTGAATCTGTACTGTCTGTGGATGTTTGTGGTGTTGGATGTGATATGGTTTCGATGGTAAAGATAGTTTTTTCTTTATCTCCTAATTGTGTCTGTCGATTGGTAAGTATATACTTCACGTTGGTTACTTGTAAGAGTGCAATTTGATACTACTACTCCAGTCACCGAAGTCCTTGACGGACTGACGAGATATGAGGCCCAGAATTAAACGAGCTGCTGGTCAACGGTTGTCTCGGAGTGCTGATCACAGTTACTGTCTGTTCAAATTCATATTCAAAATCACCCCAAAAGGAAATTTATTTCAAATTTGAATTTTTAGCTGTAAAACTTGAGATCAGGTGCTTGGTATGACGAGGCAGGTGACTGCAAATTAATCAGTTTAGGAGGAACTTCTGTTCTCATTCTATATTGCAATGGTTTCTGCTTCATCCCTTTCCTATGTATCCTCCATGTCTGTTTTGCTCGAAGTTCTGGGGCTAATGGTATCCTAATCCTTCACCTATTATTCATTAAATATTCAGAAACTGCAGAGGTTTGGGGCATTTGAACAGATCTGCACTCTCCTTCGATCTCAGAATTCTGATATCTGAAGTGGTCAGTTCCATCTTCTCTTAGGGTGCTCCTCTACGGAAGCATGCCGCAACACCAAGCAAATCTTTCATGTGCAACTTGCGAGGCAGCAGATTATGATCATGGTAGAGTTGTGACTTGCGAACCGCAAAGCATAATCTTCAGTACCCTAAAATAACCAAATTTTGGTCAGGCCACAAATTTACTCACGACAAAAATCAGCTTGGGCGAAATTGGGTAACCATCAACAGTACCCTGAACGAACTCAGACCACTAAAGAAACAAACCAAATATCAGATTGAGGGTTATGATAGGTGTTCCTGGCCCTCCTGGCTACACAGAACCTAACTAATAGAGCTCTTAACTGCAAACTGAACTTAAGGAATACAAATAACAAATCGCCCCCTAAATGCAAAAAATTCCAAGCTGAACTTAACTGCAAAAGTATGAACAAAAGAGCTATAAGCATGAACACAAAAACATGACACTTCAGCAATGCCTCACAAGAAAGGCCATTCCAAAATCTGCAGGTTTTCAACTTCCCATTAGAGCAGGACAAATCGCAAGTTGAGCAAAAAGCGACTAATCATGAAAAATAAGTCACCGTGCTATTGGAGTACTCCTATGAATAAAATTACCATATGCAGAACCAATTGTTAGGATGTGATCTCAGGGCATTTGGCCCAACGGCCAAATGCCCCTCTCCTTGATCGCGCTCGATCGGGGCGCCACCCAATAGGTGGTGGGCCTGTCGCCGCGCCACATAAATAGAGGTGGGGCCGGGCGCACGTATACCAAGGTTCACCGTGCCGCCCATCCCCACCGACAAACCCTAGACCGGTCTAAGAGGCGCTCCAATGACGGAAGCACCACCGCCGATCGCGCCGCCAGGAGGTCGCCGCCGCCGGGACACGCCGCCACCGAAGCCCCGCACCTCTTCCCGACCGCCGCTGCGCGTGCGCAGACTTCACCGAAGCGCCCCGCGATGGCCAACTCCTCCTCCTCCGCGTCGGACGGTTAGTTCTCTCTCCTCTCGGTATTGCCTCAAGAACTCGAACTCAGAATGAAACCCGCTAGATCTAACCTAGGAGATCCTAAAAGCTAATCCTAACAATGGTATCGAGCACCTAGGCGAGATTTAGATGGGGAAAAGAAAAGAGAAGAACCCTAACCCTAGAACAACGATCGCGCGTCGGTTGACCGACGTATGGAAAAGAAAGAAAGAAATGCAGAAGGGGAAACCCTAGATCTGAAAAGAACCGACTCACCGCCGCCGCCGCCGGGCCGCGTGCCGCCGGCGTCGCGGGAGATCGCCGAGCCGTGGCTCGCCGGCGCCCACGTGCGCCACCGCCGACGCAGCGGGACAGGCGCCAACACGGCCGCCGACGGTGGCGCGCTCCTCTCAGAGAGCGCGCGCCGGCGAGAGGCCCGCGTGGCGCCGTCTTCTTCTTCTCGGTGGCGTGGGCGTAGTCGCCGCCGCCGAAGCTTCGCTTCGCGCGAGAGAGAGGAGAGGAGAGAATGGTTAGGTTAGGCTTTCGCTGCGCGAGCGCGGTTTTGATCGGCGAGATCGCCGCGCAGCCGCCGGATGCGATCGGATGACCGAGATCGCCGGCGCTGGCTGGTTTTCGCCCAGCGGCGAGAATTCACGCCCGAGCCCAGTTGCGTGTGCGCGCGAACGGAGCCGCCGGATCGCGCGTGGGCGGCTCGGATCGCGCCGACGCGGTGCGGTTCGCCAAGGCCGTGACCGCGCAGATCTCGGCCGTTGGATGCGAATCCAACGGCTGAAATGAAAGGGAGAAAGAGGGCGCGCGCGTGAGGCCGGCTATGCGGGCGCGTGAGAAGGCCGCCGAGGTCAGCGGCGGCGAGCGAGCCGCCGAGAACGCGCGCGGGCAGGCCGCCGTGGGCGTGGTCGGGCCGAGCAGCCGAAATGGCCAAATGAACAATGAACCCGATTTTTGATATTTATTGATTTTCAGAAGTATTTTTGATGAATTTCAATGAAATTTGATCCAAAATCTCTGTAAATTTTGCACCAACGTGTTAATTTTTCCGAGATTAAATGTGTACAGTATAATGCTTCTGAATAATGAATTATTTTTAGAATAATTACAGTTTCCGCTGCAAAAGTTAATGTTGATTGATTTTTCATTATTAAATTCGAACCAACGGGAGAATTTAATTTTGGAAAAATAGATATAATTTCCAGAGATTTATGATATTGTTATTTTCTGACCAACGTTGATAATAACAGTATTATAATTTTTAATTGATGATTTTATGCATTATTTCTATTTCTGTCCAACGGTGATGTAGATTTAATGTATAGATAAAATTGATTTAATTGTATGTCGTATTTTGACCAACGTTGGAAATAAGACATATAATTTTCCTGTTATGTTCTGACTTTATTTGAAATATTTTTCAGGAGGATACAATTTGATGAGTTGTATCAGAGAGATCCCCACTCTTAAAGGAGATAATTATGGAGAGTGGAAGAAAAAGATAGACTTAGCGTTTATCTTGGCTGAGGTGGATTGGGTCCTCACTACAGCACGTCCCACTGAGCCTATGGCACCAAAGTGAGGATCAAATGAGGATGATATTGCTTAGCAGAAAAGACAGAGGGATCATGCTCCCTTACAGATGTCTTATGACCTTAAGCATAAGAATGGACCACACCAACAAGAAATGTATGGTCGTGATAAAGAACACGATTGAGCCTCGCTATTGTGGGCTCAATCGCAGAGTGTGACACTCCACAGAGTACCTTGAGAGAATAAAGAGTCGCCATCGACTCTTCAAAACTTATGCTACACAACCGATTAACACTTGTGACAAAGAGGTACTCTGGTGGTGGCAAGGGCATAAGAGAGCACATACGAGGATGAGCAACTTGGCATCCAAGCTTAAACCAATGGATTTGGCTCTCAAGGATGAGTCCCTTATTCATTTGGTTTTGCTTCCTTGCCTAAAGAGTTTGACACTTTTGTCACAACTACAATATGCACTTGAGAAATGGGACTTGGAAAAGTGCATAGCTATGTGTGTGCAAGAGGAGGAAAGAATTAAATCCTCACATAGTGGTTCTATCAACTATGTGAAGGATAACAAGAAAAGAACTTCAACAAGAACTCCTTCTCAAAGAACAAGGGAAAAGCCTCATCCATCACCTCAACAGAATAAATTTGTCAGAGACAAAGATCGTTGTCTTCATCAGAAGAAGACGGACACTACAAGAAGAATCGTCCTGATTACTTAAAGATGATAATGGCAAAGAAAGGTGAGAACATTATTACCTTTATAAATGAATGCTTGTATGTGCAATATTCAAATCCACTTGGTGGATTGACTCAGAGCAACTGCTCATGTTGCTAATTCCTTCTGAGGATTCCGTTCGACGAGGACTACGCAAAGAAACGAAAGATGCATTAAAGTTGCAAATGGAGTCCAAGCTGAAGTGGAAGCCGTTGGCGATCTTTCATTAGAGTTAGCTAATGGCTCCAATCTTTACTTAGAGATGTCCTTTTGTTCCTCTTACAGAGGAATTTGATTAGTGTTTCAAATTTGGACAAAGATGGTTATGATTGTAATTTTGGAAATGGCAAGTGTGAAATAATGTTTAATAAAGAATGTGTTGGTCTTGCCATCTTACTGAATGAGCTTTATTTGTTATCATTATGTGATGATGTGAATGTCGTATGCGATAATGAGAACGTCGCGTGCGAGAAAGTGATTGAATCCTTGTCTACGAATGTAAATAGAAAACGAAAGAGAACTCTAGATGAGTCGTCGAAATTATGGCAATCGCTGCTTAGGCCATATTTCGAGGGGAGAATAGAAAGACTAGTTAAGAATGATATTCTTTCTCCATTAGAGTTCTCGGACTTAGAACAATGCAGAGAATGTATTAAAGGAAAATATGTAAAGAAAATTAAAAAGACGCTAAAAGAAGCACAGGAGTTGTACAAATTATTCACACAGATATTTGTGGTCCTTTTCTGTGAAAAGTGTGGATGGATATGACTCGCTCATAACATTCACGGATGATTACTCCGTTATGGATATATTTATCCAATCAAAGAAAGAAATGAAGCCTTGGATAAATTTAAGATATTTAAGGTGAAGTTGAAAACCAACACGATTTAAAGATTAAGATAGTCCGATCGACCGTGGGGAGGAGTACTACGATCGACATACCCCATATGGACAAGTTCCCGACCTTTGCAAGGTATTTACAGAAAATGGAATAGTGGCCCAAGATTCTACACCGGCGAACCTCAAAGAAAATGGAGTAGCTGAAAGACGCAACTGCACTCGATGGATATGGTGCGAAGCATGATGAGCTACTCCATACCGCCATTGAGTTTATGGATGGAGGCGTTGAAAACCGCCATTCATATTCTCAATAGAGTGCCTAGTAAGTCGGTGCCCAAAACACCGTACGAGATGTGGACAGAAGAATTCCTCACTAAACCACTTACGTGTGTGGGGAGTCTGCTGAGGCTAAAGTATTTAACCCAAACCTTGGGAAGGTTGATCCCAAAGCAGAAGTTGCCATTTCATTGGCTACCCTGAAAAGTCAAAAGGTTTTCGTTTCTACTGTCCAAACAGATATACAAAGTTTGTAGAAACAAGACACGCTGTCTTCTTAGAGGATGAAATGATGAGAGGAAGTATGGTAGCTCGTGAGATTGATCTTGAAGAGAAGCGGGTGTATGCGCCCACTCCGATGATTCAAGAGCCATTCTTCACACTACCCGCCGTCGCTGCACCGACGATGCAAGACACTGTGGTGCCAAGACTGCTATTGTTCCTCCTGTGGCAACAATGAATGATAATGAGGAACCTGTTCTTCAGGATCCTATAGAACCTATTGCCACAGATGAGGGGGAGCAACAACAGCCTCAAACAGAAGATGTACCAAATGAGGAGGCCCCGAGGAGGTCTCAAAGAGTAGGAAGATCAGCTATTTCTGATGATTATCAGATTTATCATACAGAGGAATTTCAAATGGAGGATGATCCCACCTCATTTGAAGAAGCCATGAGAAGCGAAAATTCCTCAAAATGGCTTGAGGCCATGGAAGAGGAAATGAGGTCCATGAAGACTAATAAAGTCTAGGACTTGGAAATTATTCCTAAAGGAGCCAAAACAGTAGGCTGTAAATGGGTCTACAAGACAAAGCTTGACTCCCAAGGGAATGTAGAAAGATACAAAGCGCGACTTGTGGCAAAAGGCTTTACGCAAAGAGAAGGGATTGATTACAATGAGACCTTTTCTCCAGTCTCATGTAAAGATTATTTCAGAATCATAATGGCATTAGTAGCACATTATGACTTAGAGTTACATCAGATGGATGTAAAGACGGCATTTTTTAATGGGGATTTGGAGGAAAATGTTTACATGGCACAACCGAAAGGTTTTGTTGTGGAAGGAAATGAAAGAATGGGATGCCGCCTAAAGAAATCAATTTATGGGTTAAAACAAGCTTCAAGACAGTGGTACTTGAAGTTTGACAGTACAATAAGAAAATTTGGGTTTAAAGAGAATGTAGAGGACAACTGTGTTTATGCAAAGTTTAAAGATGGGAAGTTTATCTTCCTAATCCTGTATGTGGATGATATCCTACTGGCTAGTAGTGATGTCAGTCTGCTACTGGAGACAAAGAAGTTTTTGTCCTCAAACTTTGATATGAAAGATCTTGGTGAAGCTTCGTTCGTTCTAGGGATCGAAATTCACCGGGATAGAAACAAAGGGGTATTGGGACTGTCACAAAAGGCATACATAGAGAAAGTCTTAAAGAAATTTGGTATGCATAAATGTAGTCCTTCACCTGCACCTATAGTCAAGGGCGACAGATATGGGGATTTTCAATGCCCTAGGAACCAGTACGAGCTCGAACAAATGAAATCGGTTCCATATGCTTCAGCTGTCGGAAGCTTGCAGTATGCTCAAGTGTGTACACGCCCTGACTTAGCGTTTGTTACCGGGTTACTTGGCAGATTCCAGAGCAATCCTGGAATAGAACATTGGAAATTGATAAAGAAAGTCTTGCGTTACTTGCAAGGAACAAAAGGCCTCATGATGACATACAGAAGATCAGATTCACTCCATATAGTGGGGTATACAGACTCTGATTATGCGGGAGATGATAGAAAGTCGACATCCGGATATGTGTTCACTCTCGCTGGAGGAGCTATATCATGGAAAAGCTCAAAGCAAACCGTCACTACATCGTCCACAATGTATGCCGAGTTTGTAGCATGTTATGAGGCTACGGGGCAGGTGAACTGCAAAGAAGTTTATACCCGGTTTAAAAGTGGTTGACGACATCAATAGACCACTTAAGTTGTACTGCGATAATGAACCCGCAGTAATGTATGCCCACAACAATAAGTCAAGTGGTGCTGCCAAACACATTGACATAAAGTACTATGTTGTGAAAGATAAAGTTCGGGATCAAATTATAAGTCTTGAGCATATAAGTACCGCAAAGATGTTGGCGGATCCGCTTACTAAAGGCTTACCACCCAACGTGTTCAAAGAACATGTAGCCGGCATGGGTTTAAGGAAAAGCCTATAATTCTGGACTAAAAGATGGCCCAAAAGATTAAAGTAACTATTTCGCAGTAGAGGTGTATTGTAGTCATTGAATCTATCGGCGATTGACCGTGACGATGAGACATGTTCTATGCACTAATCTGTGATGGAATGTGTAAAGGCAAAAGTAATTAAAGATAAAGCATAGATTGAGATCAAGGGGGAGAATGTTAGAATGTGATCTCGTGGCATTTGGCCCAACGCCAAATGCCCCCTCTCCCTTGATCACGCTCGATCGGGGCGCCACCAATAGGTCAGGGCCCTGTCGCCGCGCCACATAAATAGAGGTGGGGCCGGGCGCACGTATACCAAGGTTCACCGTGCCGCCATCCCCACCGACAAACCCTAGACCCGATCTAAGAGAGGGCGCTACAGCGACGGGAAGCACCACCGCCAGATCGCCGCCACCAGGGAGGTCGCCGCCACCGAGGAGCCCCGCACCTCTTCCCCGACCGTCGCTGCCGTGCGCAACTTCACCGAAAGCGTCCCGCGATGGCCAACTCCTCCTCCTCCGCGTCGGACGGTTAGTTCTCTCTCTCCTCTCGGTATTGCCTCAAGAACTCGAACCCGTAAATGAAACCCCGCTAGATCTAACCTAGGAGATCCTAAAAGCTAATCCTAACACCAATTTGCTAACTGAATACATCAAATACAATCTCCCAAACTAAACAAGAGATTCTGATCGCCATGACTAACAGAACATGTATTTGGCAGAGAAAGACACACAATACAGCTTAAAAATTGATAACCCAACATTGTTCCTTTTCCTATACATGTTTTGAGCTCAAATATTTTGATACCAGTGATTCCTTTACTAACCTAAATGAATTCCATCTCAACTGCAGCTATGTTCTTTTCAGGGAACCATAGTGCATCTTATTGTGCATCAAGAAAAGGTAGAATTGTCCATTCACGAAGATTACAAACATTCTTTTAAGACCCATCAAATTATGCACATTAGACATCATGGTTGCAGAACAAATAGCACGGGCTGTATCTTATTCACAGAAACGAACAGAAATAAGTGCACTTTACAGATGACAGTGAGGCAAGACCATGCAGCCTTAAGATTGGAACCTGAGGATGACTGCTATTTACAAAGGCATAAAGATCCAAAACACGCTGTTGACCATATAACAATGAATATTTGATCTTCAGCAGAATGTTTGGCATGTCTAAACTTGGATACTACCAGTTCTCTTTGACAATCTTTGACTTCTCAAATATGAACTTCCCTTCCTTGTACTTCTGTGTCTCCTCATATGCTCTCTCATACTTCCAGCCCAACACCTCACGGCAATCATTGCAGTAGATATCAGCAACCGAGTGTAGCCCCGTCATAAGTTGCCTATCCTCCTTCGCCCCACAACTACATTCATGGCATGAGAAAACAGAAAGGCACGGCCATTCCTCCCTAAAACAACCAAAACATCAAGAGAGAAAGCATCATCCTCCAAGCACTAGCAGAAGGCCCAAATGGCACATTGCCTATAAAGAATTTCGGTACTGTGCTTGGGATCACAGGTTTTAAGTTGTACTTTAGCATACCGATGTCAGATCATTGTACATTTCAAAAAAAGTAAGATGTTTAGTTTTTAATGTGTAATCAATTCATTTAAGTTTGAATATCAGTGAGATGTTGAATGAAAAGTACAACCATGTGGTCATGAAGCCTAAAAGCGCAATTTAGAATCGCAAGCACACCGAACAAAAATGCATGATAAACCCTGTACATCTTTACCAAATTGATCTTGATCTGAATGGGAGTGGTATTATTTATGCTATAGCTTGCAAGACAATACAACTATACAAACCGTGACACATCAACTTCTCGAGCTCTAAAAATTTTTCTCCCAAATTGCACCACCGATTAGAAAGATTACTGCATCAATGTTGCACCATCTATCTGAAAAGTCCCCAAAATTCAAAATGAATTTTTCTTGAATTTTCTGCAAATTTTTGAGTGTAAATTCAAAACTTTCCTTTTCGGGAAAGTGTCCCCTCTCTCCGCTTTCCCTTTTGGGCAGTGCCGCCTCCTCCCTTGCTTGACGCCTCCGCTTTTCCCGTTTTCCCCGCTCCCTGGCGCCTGCGCTCGCTTCTCCCCGCTGGCGCCAGCGCCCTCCCCGCCTCCTCCCTTCTCTCGCGCGGACGCCCAGCTCGCTTCCCTCTCAGCGCGCCGTGTCGCGCCCTCGGACCGCTGCGCGCACCCGCCGCCCTCCGGTCCCGAACGCCGCCCGACCAGCGCGTGCGTTGTCGCCCTCCCTCCGCTGGGCCCCGCTGCCGCCTCCTCCTCCTCCTCTTTCTCCGGCCAGGTCGCGCCGCCCCTCCTCGCCGCAGCTCAACCGCCTCTCTCTGCCGCCATTAAACCGCCGCAGCTCGCGTCACCCCTCCCACACCGCGGAGGAGATGCACCAACGGCTCTCCGTCCCTCCCTGACCCCAGCGCCATGCCCGTCTTCTCCTCCTCGGATTCTCCTCCCGCCGGGGTATAAAATCCCCATTCCTCTCTCGCCGCCTTTGGTTCCCCAAAGACTCCCATCGCCTGCTTCTCTTCCCACCTCTTCCGCACCTCCCGAAGCATCGATTGAGCAACCGCCGCCCCAGTCGCCGCCACCATCCTCCCCTGGGCCGGCACCCCCGTAAAGCGGATCTTCGCCCCCACTCCCTCACCGTTCAATTCCTTGCGTCCAGAACATCTCCTCCACTTGCTAATGCCATTGATACTCTTGTCTGGCCAGGTCGCCGCCCGTGGAGCGCTGCCACCGGAGCTCATCGCCGACCAAGACCCCTCTCCGTGGCCAGCTCATTTGGGAGCTCCTCAGCTGACGCCGCCAACGCCAATGTACTCCCCTAGCTTCCCTCACCGTGAAACCGCCGCCATTTGGACCTCTTAGCCGCCGGTGACCTCCCCCGCCGCCATGGACCCGAACTTCCCCCTTTGGTCTCCGGCCACCCCAGTCGTTTCCCGCACCTCCCAAGCTCCAAAATAGGGATCCCCACGCCAAGCCGCACCCGCCGGTGCCCTTGGCCGCCGCCGGCGAGCTCCCTAGCGCCCATCCGCCGCCAGCCAGAGCCACCGCCCGAACCATCGCCGCAGCGGGAGGAGGAAGACGACTCTCGCCGCGACGTGGCCCCATCTCGCCCTCCGTCCCGAACGCCGCCGTTTCATTCGGCCATCGATGACCACCTCCTCCACCGCTCGGATGTCCATAAAGATCTCACTTTTCCTCCGTCCGATCTACTTCATACCGCTTTCGCCTGCTTCTCCTCCTCGCCCTCGATCTCCACCCAGCATCCGGACCGCTCTCCTCGCCATCCTCGCCACTCCGCCGCACCACGCGCCGGCCATCCAGCCACGCGGCGCCTCCTGGGCCGCTTTCCCGGCCCATTTTCTCTCCCGCGCGCGCTGCGTTGAATCAGCGGGGGCAAGATCAGAGCCAGCCGGCCGGCCGCACTGCTCAAAGATTTTTCCCGGATTTATTAATTTGTAAAATCCCAGAAATTCCAAATAAATCCCAGAAAATCACAGAAAATCCCAAAAATTCCCAAATTTCACCACTTTGCTCCAAATATTATTCCAGACCCAGTGGTGACCTCCTTTTCCACAGATTCATTCCCAATAAATTCCTAAAAATCCATTTGGAGTGTTTATGCATTTTATTCCTTTTTTAAATAGTTTATTTTTCCCTCGCTTGATTAGTCTCAAGCTGGATTTAATTTATTTTATGTGTTTGCGCTAGTGTCAAAGATCCCGGAAGATCAAGTGCAGTCGCAGGATCCAGGAGCTTCTACGTTCAAGCTAGTCGAGTTCGTCCCGATTCACGGCAAGTCGCAAACCCTTGATCATGTTGAAATCCCATGCCATTTAAATTATGTTATTATGTTATTTGCATTGAGCTAATTCTGAAATGTTAATTCGAAAGTAAAATAAAATGTTAGAATGACTTGTTATATAGTTAATCCTACCACCGATAAATGCCCTGTTAAATTGTTGCCATGCCCTTGTAACCCTAGAAATAATTATCTGTTAATCTAGATAATCGAGGTTATTACTATCATGCAAAATGTTACACTAATAAGGTCGTGGCTGTGGGGCCAATAGAATTTGAAAACCCGACTCTAAGGTAGGGTGGTATGGGACACCGTATCTTAGAGCGAGAGTGCCGCACAGGCACAAGGTAGGGTAAGGGGAGTGGAAACTGCAAGGCGGTCCTCGCCAATCTTTTACCCTAGGAATGAAGTTAGGTAAGGGTGTTGTGGGAAGCCGCGAGACGGTCCACGCCCACCGCTACCTTAGGTTGGGTCGCGTGCCCGGCGAGGTTGCGACGGTGAAAATGTAAGGACCGAAACCCTTACGAGCAAATGTCACGTTGATCGCCAACCACGGAGTTGACTTGTCAACACCGGTCTAGTAGCCGCTCAACTCAATTGAAACTCTACAGAGGATTAGCAGTGAGGTTAGGCCAAAGTGGTTACGGTTGCCTAACAACGGTAGAGTTCACTCGGCGGCACCGCTTTCTCTTGTGTGGGTGTGTGTGTGTGTGTGCGAGCTGACTGAGTGAATTCTACCTGTAGAGCCTATATAAAGAATTGAGCAGTGAAACGACGACCGCTTTCTTAACTCTTTAGCGGAGTTAAGGGATCGTGTGGGTAAAGTCGAGCAAACTCGCAGAGTCAAATAAATGGTATTCGAATACGCCGTGCTCCTGCTATTGAGCCGTGTCACTTGGGTGATTCCAAAGAATGCTTAAGTAGTTTTGTACATGTTTGAACTTGACTAGTTGGTTAAAGAATTCTTGTGAAAACCCCGAGTTCTTGAGGAGTAGTTTTGGGTCCCTTTATAAAATGATTGCAAATAAAACGCATCCACTCAAAATTAATAAACCAAATATATTCCTCCTTTGATGTTCCGTGCATGTAATAAATTAGGGTCCTTTGGGACTTGCTGAGCGGTTGATTGGCTCACGGCTTGCTTTTGCCTTTCTTTAGAGGATCAAGACGAAGGTGTTTGCCTCCCGCTGAGGAAGTCCCGAAGGTCGCTTCTTCGACGAGGATCCGTGGCTTTAGGTCTTGGCCGCGCTCAAGCGGATCTTGGAGCTTCTGTAATGTAATTATATTTTGGGCTTGCACGCCCCGCTGTCGAAAATGGATGTTAATCCGTATGTGAATTATATGCTGGACTTTTGTTGTAAGCATGCAATGGTATACTTTTGCGCGACACTCCATAATCGCTCATGCGTGAATAGTTGCGGGTGTCAGTCCAGACGCGCCCGAAACGGGCGTTATAAGAAGTGGTATCGAGAGCGGGCTCTTGACCGTGAGGTTGAGACCTAAGGCAAACTAGGAAGCGATTTTATCGCAAAACTTAATTTAAGCCATAAAAAGGGTTTACAAAAAATATAAGTATTATTGCTGTCTTTTTCCTCTCTCGTTGCTACCTTATCTATCTTAGTTTATACGCTTAAGTCTTACTTTGGCAAAATGTTTATCGCTTTACTTGTCTAGCTTCAAAATTTCGCTTCCACTGAGGAGTAGCCGTCGCTCGCTAGTCTAGACTCGACTTCGAGTTGTAATAGTGCTTTTGTAATGTAAAGTGTGTAATCATGAACCCTAAGTGGTTTGTGTGCCACTTGCATATTGTAAATCTATATTCACTATTCTTGTATGTTGTTTGCTTAATTATCAGTAATCCCCTGTGTTCAAAGTTTTCTCCGTCCCTTTTCGCCTCGTTCTTACCTCTTTCGCCTATACTTACCTTGAAATTCAAAGTCTCACTTATCCTCTTATTCTCCAAAAGCCGCTGCAAAACGATCTCCGCTTCTCAATGGCGATGGACCCAACACAAAGCAGAGTGGTCGACTAACGGGCAGGTGCACCGCCACGATCAAGTCCGATGCCGAACAAAGAAGGAGAATCTCTCGCCACGCTTCATTGTCAAAGTGACACCCAAGAGTCGTGATGTGAGATCAAACACAATCGCATTGAAGTTTACAGATTCCCGCAAACTCAACCCCAAAATTCCTTCAACCACAGAGTCACCAATGCGTATGATCGTTACAAGGTATTGAGAGAAGAATGAATACTATACGATGTACAAATAAAGAGAAGGTTCTTTTCGCCACCTATCGCTTGTCCGAACCAGAATCACTTGGTGGAATGCTATCCAGTGGATGCACCCTAAGGAGAAAGATATTACATGGGAAGACTTTGTGAAGAGATTTCGTAAAGCCTACATTTCTCCCGGAGTTTTCACCAAAAATATCAGACTTTCTTAATCTTCAACAAGGAGAGAACTCCATCGCAGATACCTAGAACAATTTTATCGCTTATCCCGATTTGCTCAAGAGGAAACTAACACAAGCTAAAAGAATGGAGTATTTTATGAAAGGTCTACGTCCCAATATGAGACAACGCCTTCAAACCATAAAGTTTTCAAGCCTGTTGAGCCTGGTTGATCGAGCTCTACAGATAGAAGAAAGACCATGTTACGTGAAAGTCATGACACGAAAGAAGCCTTCGCCTCCATCACCAACGGCTTGTTTTCACTGCCAACAGGATGGGCATTATCGTGACCAATGCCCCCTGAAGTCCTTACCCGAAGAAGAAGCTAAAGATCAAGCAAAGAGGCAGACATCATCATCCTGCCTGCCACCGATGGAAGAAGATGAATCTTACCCTAAGAGGACCAGAATGGAGGATGACAGAAAGCGTAAAGCAGCGCACAAGTCTCAGTCTTCACACAATGCTCAGTGGAGTAGGACCACGGGATCATCCTCATTTCGATCCCAACCCTTCCGCCGCTTGAGACGATACCAAGACCAAGTCCGACTGCCTCAAAGAAGATGCCACCCTCACCACTCGCTATCAAGTGCCTCACTGCGGTAGCAAGCATCTTGCTAGTAGCTGCCCAAAGAGATCCAATGCTTGTTTCCATCATGAGAAATTGACATTACAGAGATCATTGCCTCGAAGGAGTTCCGCCACCGATGTCGCTAAACTCCAAGTCCAAAACCAAAGAAAATAAGAAAATATGAGCTATGTAGAACAAGAAATGAGATGATGTACTTTTGGTTACCCTTTGTAAACCGGTTGGAAGAACTTAATGGTTTGTCTCAGAAATTACTTTAACTAAGACTTGTGGCAAAATT
The DNA here is from genome assembly GCA_036346575.1 of Dendrocalamus sinicus. Taxonomy (NCBI): domain Eukaryota; kingdom Viridiplantae; phylum Streptophyta; class Magnoliopsida; order Poales; family Poaceae; genus Dendrocalamus; species Dendrocalamus sinicus. The sequence goes on along the minus strand of JAYEVI010000362.1, from coordinate 61,183 downwards.
ATGAAGATGTATGAAGACCATTTGTGTAAAGTGAAATGGGTGTGATGGTCATGTTGTAATAGAGTTAATCCCAAAGACTCCAATCATATCCAACCTTTACGACATAATTCATCTAAGTGGGAACTATCACCACACACGCAAGGATGATGTACAGGTACGAGTCAATCCAGAGAAGGTTAAAGCAGTTTTGTTGCAACCAGATACGCAAGGGTTAGATGCCATTTTTGGTATGAACTGGCTAGCTCAGAACAAAGACAAGGTAGATTATGAGATCAAAACAGTATCATTGGTAACCCTTGAAGGTCAAAAAAATCCGAGAAGTGTTGAAGGATGCAAGAGAGCGCATGATCAACATGCTAGCAGCTACACCGGATCAAACGCCAGTAGTACGAGAATACCCCGATGTGTTTTAGAAAGGATCACTGTGTGCACTCGACAGATAAGTAGAACTTGCCATAGAGTTGATTCCAGGCACCAAGCCAATTGCCAAGTACTAGTACAGAATGTCAGCCAGTGAATTAAAAGAGCCCCAGAGGCAGTTAGATGATCTGCAAGAGAAGGAGTTTATTCGACCAAGTGTTTTGCCTTAGCCAAGACTGCTTCTATTTATGAAGAAGAAGAATGAAGAGTCAAGATGTATGTTGATTACAGAGGATTGAATGTCATACAACCAAGAACAAATACCCTCCCAAGAATTGATGACTGCTCGATCAACTCAAGGGAGCCAAAGTATTCTCCAAAATCGACTTGCGCTGGGTTATCATCGCTCAAAATCCGAGAACAAGATCGAGAGAAGACAAGCCATCACTGATATGGATTATTTGAGTTCACTGTCGTGTCTTTGGTTTGACCAATGCGCCACTTATTTCATGAATCTTATGAATCGGTGCATATGGACCAATTGACCGCTTCATGTTAGTCCTCATAGATGATATTCGATTTACCCCAATAATGAAGAAGAGCACAAGGAGCATTTACACAAGGTATTGACAAGATTAAGAGAGCATAAGTTGTACGCCAAATTTGACAAATGCAGCTTTTGGTTGAAGGAAGTTGCCTTCTTGGGTCACATTATATCTCAAGATGGGGTCAAAGTTGATCCAAAAGATTTCAGAAGCATGGAATGGAAGCAACCAAAGACCAGAATCAAGTGAGAAGTTTTCTTGATTGGCGGGTTATTATCGCCGATTCATAGAAGGATTCCCACGAATTTCTCGCCCACTTACCCAACTTCAAGAAGGATGCACCATTCACCCTGATGGATACTTGTGAGGAAAGTTCTCAAATGCTGAAGACCAAACTAACAACAACACCAGTGCTGACTTTACCCAATCCAGAGAAAGAATTTCAGATTTATTGTGATGCCTCAAAGCAAGGTTTGGGTTGTGTACTTATGCAAGACGGAAAAGTTGTTGCCTACGCATCAAGACAGTTGAAGCCGCACGAGGAGAATTATCCCACACATGACTTGGAACTAGCAGCTGTAGTGCATGCCCTCAAAATTTGGCGGCACTACCTGCTAGGAAATCGTTGTGAGATATTCTCAGATCACAAGAGTTTGAAGTATTTGTTCACACAACCGGAATTGAACATGAGACAACGCAGATGGTTGGAACTGATTAAAGATTATGATATTGATCTCCAGTATCACCCAGGCAAGGCAAACGTAGTTGCTGATGCACTTAGCCGTAAGGCTCGTCCAAACAAAGGAAGTCAATCAGAGTACCCACCAGAACTGCAGAGAGACATATTACGGCTAAACTTGGTAATCACAGAACAAGGTGAAGAAGCAGCCTTAGAGATTCAACCATCATTGCGCGATCGATTAAAACAACCCAGATGAAGATGAAGAAATTCAAAACTGAAAAAGAATATCCAAAGAGAAAATTCATCAGAGTATGCGCTAGACGAGCATGGAATCCTTACTTTCCGTGGTCGCTATTGCATACCCAACAAGAAAGAGTTGAGAGAGTTAATCTTATCTGAAGCCCACTCCTCTCAATTCTCAATTCATCCAGGAGGCACAAAAATGTATCAAGATTTGAAGAAAAGATATTGGTGGAACCAAATGAAGAGAGAAGTGGCAGAGTATGTAGCGAAATGTGACGTTTGCCAACAGATCAAGATAGACCACCAGAAACCATCGGGATTGTTGCAGCCTTTGCCAATTCCCGAATGGAAATGGGATAGTATCGCATGGACTTCAAGACAGACTTCCTAAGACTCGTGAGGGTTATGACGCTATCCGGTCATTGTTGATAGATTGACCAAGGTGGCTCATTTCCTTCCGATCAAACAAACTTACTGAAAGACAAGCTTGCCGAACTATATTTGACAAGGATAGTGACATTGCATGGAGTTCCAAAGAAAATTATTTCAGATAGAGGAGCACAGCTTACATCCAAGTTCGGGAAAATTACATGAAGCTATGGGCACCGATTTGAATTTCAGTTCAGATATCACCTCAAACAGATGGACAAACAGAAAGAACCAACCAGATCCTAGAAGATATGCCAAGAGCTTGTGCTATTGTGTATGGAGCAACAGGAATACTTGCCTCCCGCTTGCTCGGTTCTCATATAACAATAGTTACTAAGCTAGCATCCAAATGGCACCATTTGAAGCTCTATATGGCGTAAAATGCGTAACCCCACCGAATTGGTCAAACAGTGAACGACAACTTATTGGCCTCAATTGCTCAAGACGCTGAAGCGCATGTTAGGATTATCGAGAAAGACTCAAGGTTGCACAAGACCGACGTAAGAGCTATGCCGACAACCACGTATGGGACTTGAGCTTCAAATTGAGACTTCAGATACATCAAGGTCACACCATTCAAGATAGTCAAGAGGTTTCAAGTCAAAGGCAAACTAGCACCGAGGTATGTGGGTCCGCTTCAAGTCATCTAAGAATTGGAGAAGTAGCTTATCAAGTACAACTACCACCCAACTTGTCAAGAATACACAATGTGTTCCACGATCTCAACTTCGAAAGTGTCTACGACAAACTACGATGAGGTACCTCACGATATTGAATTGCAAGATGACTGCACATATGTCAAGAACCACTACAAATACTTGAAGTTTCGTAAAGACAGCTCAAACAAGAACGCGGTGTTTTGCAGAGTGCAATGGAGGAATCACACAATGGATGAGTCCACTTGAGAACGAGTCGACTTGCAAATGAGATTTCCCAACTTACTCCTCGACTAAGTTAATCTCGGGTCGAGATTCTTTTAAGGGGGTAGGTTGAAAAGTCCCCAAAATTCAAAATGAATTTTTCTTGAATTTTCTGCAAATTTTGAGTGTAAATTCAAAACTTTCCTTTCGGAAAGTGTCCCTCTCTCCGCTTTCCTTTGGGCAAGGCCTCCTCCTTGCTTGACGCCCGCTTTTCCTGCTTTCCCGCCTCGGCGCCGGCGCTGCGCTGCTTCTCCCGGCGCCGCCGCCGCCCGCCTCCTCTTCTCGCGCGACGCCCAGCCCGCCCTTCTGCTGCAGCGCGCCGTGTCCGCGCCGACCGCCGCGCCACCCGCCGCCCTCCGGCCCGAACGCCGCTCGACTACAAGCGGCGTTGTCGCCTCCTCCGCTGGGCCCCGCTGCCGCCTCCCTCCTCCCCTCTTTCTCCAGCCATGGTCGCGCCGCCCACTCGCCGCAGCTCAACCGCCTCTCCTGCCGCCATTAAACCGCCGCAGCTCGCGTCACCCTCCCACACCGCGGAGGAGATGCACCAACGGCTCCGCCCTCCCTTGACCTCAGCCGCCATGCCCGCTTTCTCCCTCCCTCGGATTCTCCCTCCGCCGGGGTATAAAATCCCCATTCCTCTCTCGCCGCCTTTGGTTCCCAAAGACTCCCATCGCCTGCTTCTCTTCCCACCTCTTCCGTGCACCTCCCGAAGCCATCGATTGAGCAACCGCCGCCCCGCCGCCGCCACCATCCTCCCTCGGCCGGCACTCCCAGCAGCGGATCTTCGCCCCACTCCTCACCGCTCAATTCCTTGCGCCCGAACATCTCTCCACTTGCTAATGCCATTGATACTTTGTCCGGCGTGTCGCCGCTCGTGGAGCGCCGCCACCGAGCTCATCGCCACCAAGACCCTCTCCGTGGCTACCATTTGGGAGCTCACCGACGCCGCCAACGCCAATGTACTCCCTAGCTTCCCTCACCGTGAAACCGCCGCCATTTGGACCTCTTAGCCGCCGGTGACCTCCCCCGCCGCCATGGACCCGAACTTCCCCCTTTGGTCTCCGGCCACCCCAGTCGTTTCCCGCACCTCCCAAGCTCCAAAATAGGGATCCCCACGCCAAGCCGCACCCGCCGGTGCCCTTGGCCGCCGCCGGCGAGCTCCCTAGCGCCCCATCCGCCAGCGCCGCCGTAGCCACCGCCCCGAACCACTGTCGCAGCGGGAGGAGGAAGACGACCTCCTCGCCGCGACGTGGCCCCATCCTGGCCCTCCGTCCTGAACGCCGCTGCTTATTCGGCCATCGATGACCACCTCCTCCACCGCTGGATGTCCATAAAGATCTCACTTTTCCTCCGTCCGATCTACTTCATACCGCTTTCGCCTGCTTCTCCCTCACCCGCCTCGATCTCCACCCGAGCATCCGACCGCTCTCCTCGCCATCCTCGCCACCTGCCGCACCACGCTGCCGGCCATCCAGCCACGCGCGCGCGCTCCTCGGGCCGCTTTCCCGCCCACTTTCTCTCCCGCGCCACTGCTTGAATCATGGGGCTGGGCCAAGATCAGAGCCAGCGGCCGGGCCGCACTGTTCAAAGATTTTTCCCCGGATTTATTAATTTGTAAAATCCCAGAAATTCCAAATAAATCCCAGAAAATCACAGAAAATCCCAAAATTCCCAAATTTCACCACTTTGCTCCAAATATTATTCCAGACCAGTGGTGACCTCCTTTTCCACAGATTCATTCCCAATAAATTCCTAAAAATCCATTTGGAGTGTTTATGCATTTTATTCCTTTTTTAAATAGTTTATTTTTCCTCGCTGATTAGTCTCAAGCTGGATTTAATTTATTTTATGTGTTTGCGCTAGTGTCAAAGATCCCTAAGATCAAGTGCGATCGCAGATCCGTGAGCTTCTACGCTCAAGCTAGTCGAGTTCGCTCCGATTCACTAAGTCGCAAACCCTTGATCATGTTGAAATCCCATGCCATTTAAATTATGTTATTATGTTATTTGCATTGAGCTAATTCTGAAATGTTAATTCGAAAGTAAAATAAAATGTTAGAATGACTTGTTATATAGTTAATCCTACCACCGATAAATGCCTGTTAAATTGTTGCCATGCCCTTGTAACCCTAGAAATAATTATCTGTTAATCTAGATAATCAGAGGTTATTACTATCATGCAAAATGTTACACTAATAAGGTCGTGGCTGTGGGGCCAATAGAATTTGAAAACCCGACTCTAAGGTAGGGTGGTATGGGACACCGTATCTTAGAGCGAGAGTGCCAAGGCACAAGGTAGGGTAAGGGGGAGTGGAAACTGCAAGGCGGTCCTCGCCAATCTTTTACCCTAGGAATGAAGTTAGGTAAGGGTGTTGTGGGAAGTCACGAGACGGTCTACGCCACCGCTACCTTAGGTTGGGTCGCGTGCTCGCGCAGGTTGCGACTGCTGAAAATGTAAGGATCAAAACCCTTACGCCGAGCAAATGTCACAGTGATCGCCAACCACGTGGAGTTGACTTGTCAACACCGGTCTAGTAGCCGCCAACTCAATTGAAACTCTACAGAGGATTAGCAGTGAGGTTAGGCCAGGCGGTTACTTGCTGCCTAACAACGGTAGAGTTCACTCAAGCGGCACCGCTTTTCTCTTGTGTGTGTGTGTGTGTGTGTGTGAGCTGCACTGAGTGAATTCTACCGTAGAGCCTATATAAAGAATTGAGCAGTTGAAACGACTCGGCTTTCTTAACTCTTTAGCGGAGTTAAGGGATCGTGTGGGTAAAGCTGAGCAAACTCGCAGAGTCAAATAAATGGTATTCGAATACGCCGTGCTCCTGCTATTGAGCCGTGTCACTTGGGTGATTCCAAAGAATGCTTAAGTAGTTTTGTACATGTTTGAACTTGACTAGTTGGTTAAAGAATTCTTGTGAAAACCCCGAGTTCTTGAGGAGTAGTTTTGGGTCCTTTATAAAATGATTGCAAATAAAACTGCATCCACTCAAAATTAATAAACCAAATATATTCCTCCTTTGATGTTCCGTGCATGTAATAAATTAGGGTCCCTTTGGGACTTGCTGAGCCTGGCTGATTGGCTCACGGCTTGCTTTTGCCTTTCTTTAGAGGATCAAGACGAAGGTGTTTGCCTCCCGCTGAGGAAGTCCTGAAGGTCGCTTCGACGAGGATCCGTGGCTTTAGGTCTTGGCCGCGCCAAGCGGATCTTGGAGCTTCGTAATGTAATTATATTTTGGGCTTGCACGCCTACTGCCGAAAATGGATGTTAATCCGTATGTGAATTATATGCTGGACTTTGTTGTAAGCATGCAATGGTATACTTTGCGCGACACTCCATAACTGTTCATGCGTGAATAGTTGCGGGTGCCGCGTCCGTACGCGCCCCTGGAAACGGGGGCGTTACACTATCGCCACTCATGTAAAAAAAGCGCTACCTGATCATCAGACATCCAACCAGCCCACGCCTCCTCGCATTAGTAAATCTAACAAGCGTGCCTGCTATCAAAAAATCGATCGATTCTTAGCACAAACAGAGGCCCTTCTAAGCTAGCTAGGTAGGTAATCAGCTCCTAACACAAAACACACGAGTCATGGAGAAGGAAAGGCTCCTGGGCTCTCGACCTGAAAGGCCTTGGAGATGACGTCGTCGTGGAGGCAGACGTGGTTCCGGCAGTTGCAGCAGCTGTACACGCGCGGCCCCACCAGCTCCGCCATGGGCAACGCCCTTAGGACCTCCTCACCTCAACCAATCCTGCAAAGAATCAAGCAGAAAGTATAAACATCAAGATCCTATCAAGAAACACCAATTCACTCCACTCACGCGTCATCCAGCGGTAGCACCGCAATCTATTAAAACTTGAGAGTTGGAATCGCATCAAGAACTCAAGAAACAGTGATGGTCCAAGAACCCTCTGGCTCCCGGATCGGGAGAGCAGCAGAGGAAGCCGAAATTGAGAGATTAGTAATCAAACGCGGCGGCGACAGAATCCGAGTACTCACCTATCGGGAGCGGCCGGGGGGGTGGGCGTGGAGACTGGAGAGCGGCCGAAGGGGATTAGAGTAGAGACGGCGCTGGGGTTGGGACTAGGGATGAGAACACCGTGAGGGCGACGAAGCTGTTTTGGTGAGACGGTGAGAGATTAGAGAGGGAGGCCAACAGGCAAAAAGCATCTTACCACCGCGCAAAAATAATCAAATCGTCTCCAAGGCGTAACTGAATTATCATCTCAAAAAAATGTAATTGAATTATTGATAAACGGTCGAGATCATGCGAAATCTAAACAGCATTATGTGGAATCCATCGTGCTAGAGAAGTGGGTTCTTTTAGGGCTGTCGTTTATGACTTAAATTTTTGAATTTTAACTATTTATGAGAGATAGTATATAAAGAGTAATAATCACGTGTGATTTTGATCAGTACAACTGAACTTAGTACGCTTTTTACTATAATCTTCTTGTTAACCTCACCTTGAAAAAAGTACACCGTTTAAAAACTAGTTACTATAACATAATCTATAAAAAATACGTTATAAGTTAAAAAGAAGGAGCTGTCTCTATGGTAAGCCCTTGGCTACCATGACGAGTTGTGTTTGTGTACCTGTGTTTGCATCTGATAATCTTCAAAACACGTGGGAAAATGCAAGTGTAAATCTTTATTTTTTTTCTAAACACGCAAAAGGCCCGTGAAATTAAAAAAAATGCTTGAAACATTAGTAGAGGCTTTTGAAATTAAAAGAACTCTTGAAACATTAGTAGACATGGAACCTGCTAGGATATATGAACTTTCAAAATTGCAGTGATGGAATCAGCAATTTTTTTTGTTGTTTGTACAAGCTTAACTGCGATGACTGTTTACACGGAGAAACACCATCTTTTAACCCATCCTGCGACAGATAAATTTTTGGAGCTTGTGCAAGCCTAACTAGGAAGACATGAGGCTTGTCCGCGTCGAAATTTGAACCTATTTGGACCCCTGGACACTACAAATTCCGTTTTTGGCCCCTTGTACCAAAAAATTCCACTTTTGGACCCCTTCCCACCGCGGGATTCCCCCGTCGCGCCACGTGGGCCGGTCGTGCGGAACGTGGCCGCACGATCGAGCCGGCGCGCGCGCCCGCGCGCGCCTCCTCGCCGATCGCTGCTCGACGCCCGAGCGCGCAGGCCGCCGCGAGCGCTGCTTGTCCGGCCGACCGCGTGTCCCGCCCGCCCGAAGCTGCTGCCTTGACGCCCGACCACGCCCCTGTGCAAACCGACCGACAAAATTTGTATTGATCTGTATATATATTTATACATATATAAAGTTATTATTTAAAAATTTATTTGTATATATAAAATGAGTGGAAAATATGAATTTGAAGTGGAGTCCATCAGATCGCTTGTGTAATTTTTGTGCAAATTTGAAAATTTAAAATATTGTTTCAGAGTACGAAAGAAATTTGTGTGAAGTAACGATTAGCGTATTTGTGATTTTCATATATTGCTGACGTGAAAAATGTGTTGAACTGACAATAACAAATTTCAATCATGGTATGTTGTTTTATTGGAAGTAATTGAAAGAAAAATTTTTGAGCACAAATGTGATATGAACAATTGAAGGAAATGAAGGAAAGTGATATTGAACACGTATGATTATAAGTTTTGTTAATTTTGTAGTTGTGAATCGAAAAAATTTGCAAAAATTGTAAAACAAGTTTATGTTGATTATATGTTGTAGATGCATAAAAATTTGGGTAAAATTTTTTAGGAACGACAGCGTGAGAACGATCGATATATAAAGTGGTAAGTGATGTTTGTATGTTTTGTTAATTTTGTAGTTATAAACGAATCGCAGTAAAAATCGATAAAGTTGCAATAGAAGTTTATGTTCAATGTAAGTTGTAGATGCATAAAAATATTTGGTAAATTTTTTAGGAACGATTGACCGTAGAACGGTCGATACATAAAGTGGTAAGTGAATTTTAGGGTTTGGTCTGCTTTTAGGGTTTGCAATCTCCGTGATTGTTTTCAGTTTTGGCAATTTTGTAGTTATAAACTGATAAAAATCAGATAAAGTTGTAATAAAAGATTATGTTCATTGTAAGTTGTAGATGCATAAAAATTTTGGTAAATTTTTTTAGGAAAGATTGACCGTAGAACGGTCCATACATAAAGTGGTAAGTGATATTTTGAAGGTGAGGACCGCTATGTTAATATTGTTAAATGAGGTGCTACGTGAATCATGGAATGCGAAATACGAGATATTAAACTTCATAATACAGCTTGGGAGTAACATGTCGCGTAGATTTTTATTACATGCATAACATATAGCATGATTGCGACTAACCCACCCAATCGCCAGACGACCTCTCAGTGTGGACCGGGCCACTTTCCCTTCCTTGCCCGCTCGGCGTTGAACTCCTCCGCGCCTCTTTTGCCTTAGCCGCACTTTCTCTTTCTCTCGCGCCCATCTCGCGAGCCTCCCGCCTCCCTACGCGCACGCTTCAAGATGAGCTTGCGCCTCGCGCAGATACGCAGGGTGTGCTCGTGCTTGGCGCGCTCCTCCAAAGAACTCCTTCTCCTTTGTGACATTCCACTCCTCGAAGTCGAGGGTCCATTGGTCCTCGTGGTGGATCTCAAGATCGATCCATTTGCGGTAGGCACAAAGGGGCCCGAGACCGAAATTAAAGAGAGATATTGTTAGTGCGTGTTGTGAAGGAGAAAAGGTAGGGAAAATGGTGCATGTGGTCGCTACCGCCGCCGATAGGTTGCGGTGTCAAACGGCGGTTGGGGTAGTCACTGAGTAGTTTGCGCAACCCAGCATCGCATACCTAGACCGATGCGGTGCTTAGACTTGAAGAACTTGCACACGCCCCGCACCAACAAAGGGAGGTGTCTCCCTCAGTGGTAGTTGTGGCGAACGCCGGGGGGGGGCGCCCGGATGGGGTTGTTGCTACGCGCGCCTGGGGACCTTTCATCGTAGCACGATGGGCTTGTTCTACCCGGGCCTCAGACGCCTTTATTTTCTCATCGCGGCGGCATCGCGGGCTGCACCGACCGTGCTATGTCACGGTCTCTCCCAATCCTTCACCATCTTGTCCCATTGCTTCTTCTTGCCTTTGTCCATCCCGGTTGGGTGAGGGAAGCACGATGGAGTATGGGGTTTGATGTGCAATGTTCGCTGGGAAATGGAATGCATACCAATTTATAGGGGCCGCTTTGTCTCTACTCGTGCGTGTAAAGATGGTCCGCGTGGTCGAGCAGTGAGTAAAGATGGGAGTGCTGCGATATCACCAAAAAGGCCCCGCTTTGTCATGTCACCGCCAAAGCCGCATCTTTTGTCATCCCACCGAGCAAAGCTGACCTCTTGTTGTCATGTCACCGAGCACACTGCCCTCTTTAGTACCGCCCTCGCCCAAAGCCGGCATCTTTTGTCATCCCACCGAGCAAAGCTGACCTCTTTTGTCATATCACCGAGCAAAGCTGCCCTGCTTTATCATGTCATCGCGCAAAGCCGCATCTGTTGTCATCTCACCGAGCAAAGCTGCCTCGCTTTGTCATGTCTCTCGAGGAAAGCTGCCCGCTTTATCATGTCATCGCGCAAAGTCGGCATGTGTTGTCATCTCACTAAGCAAAGCTGCCCGCTTTGTCATGTCTCTGAGCACACCGCCATGTTTTGTCATCTCACCGAGCAAAGCCGGCCTCTTTTTGTCATTTGACCGAGGACAATCGCTTCTTTAGTAATGTCACCGCCAAAGCCGGCATCTTTTGGCATCCCACGAGGACAATCGCTCTCTTTAGTAATCACGACTGGCTATACTCATGCCTTTTGGCATTGTTTAGGTGTTTAGCTCTCGCCAATGGCCTCTTATCTCTAAATACAGAGCATCAGCACACACTCACCACCCAAGCTAGAAATGATGTCCTCCTTATTCAAGCCACGGGAACCGAAGATGATGGCCTCATTCGTAAGAGGTGTTATTTGATCCAATATTAAAATTTATTTCATTGTCAATATTATGTACATCTATCCCGCTTGCATTTTATGCTTTCTTATGTAATGCCTTTTGAATGTGATGTGTATCATTGCACTTGGGACTTTCAGGAATGACTTATTGACTTTGACACTAGCTCGTGGACCAAAATGGATAATTGATGAGATAGGCTCGTCCCTCAAGACTGCAGAATTTGTGCATTCACTCTCTTACGTGTGCGTAGAAAATTGTACCACACGCCATTCTGCCAAGTTAAAGTATTAGCCTAATATGTATATGTCGAATGGCCTGCCAGAGTCATCAAGCACTTCGGTGGCGGTAGCTCAACAAAGAGCCCGCTTTGTCTAGTCACCGAGCAAAAGTCGACTGCTTTGTCTAGTCATCGAGCAAAAGTCGACCTCTTTTGTCATGTCACCGAGCAAAGCTGGCCCTTTTGTGAGGTCACCTCAAAAGTCGGCATGTTTTGTCTCCTCACCGAGCATGGTGTGGGGTCAAGATTTGTGTTGTCTATGGTCTTTGTGCGTGAGGCTACCCCCACACACCTATAAAACGGAGCCATCCTCACATACTCCCGCCATGTTATCACCACCTCCGAGTAAGTTGTTCACAACTGTAGTTTTTTCGTGCTCACTCCCAAGACTAGGCAATGAGTCACCAAGACGTCTTCATGGGCACCCACGGTGATGTGCCCAAATTGCAACTTGGTGGTTAGACGTAGGACATCACAGACGGCCAAGAATCCCGCGACACTACTACAAGTGCCCCAATCACTCGGTGAGTCATATTGTTTCGGTTCATTCAAATCGTGGTGGTATGTTTAAAAATCTTCTTGTCATGGAATCGCAGAAGCTCATGGTGGTTGCCGATTCGGGTGTGGAGGATGAAATGGGAAATAGGAATGACAAGTGTTCGCGCGAGAGTTGTCGTGGGGGTTGCGACTCGTCGGGATGCAAGATCGCTTCGACAGACTAGAGTGGAAGATAAATTTAATGTTGTGTGCTATTTTGTTTCTTGTGTTTATTGTTATCCTCAAGTTGTAGTGCCGAGGTTATCCTCGTGTATGTTCGCAATGTTTTATGCTATCTTGTCGTCAAGCTCTTTTGGTAATGTTTTATGTACAGTTGTGTTGTATTTTAGTTCTTGTGTTCGTTGGTGTGTTGGTGGTTGTACTACTTGCTACATGTCATGTACGTGAAATGTATGAGTTGTTCGTGTTGTCTTTGCCTCGATGCCTTCTCCTCGTATATGTTGGTAATTTTTATGGAATTTTTGTACTGATAATCCCTTTTTATTTGATATATACATTGGTAAGTGATATTTTTATGTTACTAAGAATTAGTGTACCAAGAGTATGTTAATATTGTTAAATGACTTGCTATCTGAATCATTGAATGCGAACACACGAGATAATAACCTTATGTGAATAGAAATAAACTTCATAACATGCGCATAATTTTATTACATGCATAACATATAGCATGATATGCGACTAACCCACCCAACCGCCGTAACATTTTGTCTACTGGGTGTAGCGTGGTTGTTTCCTTTTATCGCACCTTGAAGATGGCTCCGCGCATCCTTTTTCCTGTCATTCTTGGACTTGAGAGCTGCCTCCCGAGCTTGAAGCTCTTCCTCCCGACGCTTGATGGTCGCTTCACGCAGACTTAGCTGCTCCCGCCTCCTTTGCAGCTCATCCTCCTTGCCCTTCGACGGATTTGGTCCACCTCATGCGGCGCTCTTGCTCACGCCGCACTGCCGCTCCACCTCGCGAGCCTCGAGTCATCTTGACAAAGTATTGTCCTTTGTTTTCCACCTCCACCGCTCGGTTATGTGGCCATGTCGCGACACCCGATCCACCCATTCGATGAACTCGTAAGCCTATGTGGCATGGTAGATGTCATGGATCAAGTTGAAAACGACAACGAAACAAATGATATAGTTGTCGCCGTTACCATGAAATCGCCATCCGTGTTTGGACACTTGAAGAACCTACGGCCGTATTTGGCTCGCTCTTCTTGATCCGTCCGGACTCCCAACATCGCCCTAAAGCCGCAGCGCACTTGGGGCGCCATGCCACTCCGGCACTCCAAATGGGTCGGACCTCCAGGAAGACATTGTTGTGTAGTAGTATTGTGAAGGCTTGAGGAGGAGATGTGGTATGGAAGACATAGGAGGCCTTTATGTACGCAGGTTATCTGGTGCAGTGGGCATAGTCCATGGAAATGTCCCTATGTAGGCTTTTCAGAGCCTGTATCCTGTATTTATGAAACAACAAGGAAAGGTGACATGAAAACTCACTGGAAAGGATACATGCCTATGACGTGAACACTCACTGTAAAGGCTACAGCCTACGCCCCTATTTTGTTGGTTTCTGTAGCAATAGGCTTTTCAGAGTAGCAATAAATGTTCCTATGTAGGCTTTTCAGAGTAGCAATAAATGTTCGTATGAAGGCTTTCCAGATCGTAGTCTTTATGTAGGCAGTTTAGCTGGCATGTGTTGTCATCTAACTGAGCAAAGCTGCCCCGATTTGTCATATCACTGCGTAAAGCTGGCTTGTGTTGTCATCTCACCGAGTAAAGCTGAGCGCTTTTGTCTTGTCTCTGGGCAAAGCAGCCATCTTTTGTCCCGCCATTCGATATAAATAGCACGTAGAGGTCCCATGAAGTTGTAGCGAAAACCCTCAGAATCGAACAAAGAACATACCATGGCGAAGATGAGGGGCCACGGATATGGGTCACGAAGGAAGACCTTCCTTGGAAAGGAGGGAGATGTTCGACCACGCATCGCTTGCTACCAAGCGGCGGCGCAACCAGCCGTGGCGAAATGCGCATACAATGAGTACGTGGTCGCAGGTGTCCCGAAGGGCCGAACGATGGCGGCGCCGCTTTCTTCCGATGCCCACGCTCCGGTACAAATTACTAATAGTACATTTTGTATTGCTTATGGACCCTCCATGTTTATCGTCATTTTTCGCAGATGGCGAATGCGACTTCTCCCGCTGATCGACCCTCCTCATGAACGGTATATTGACCGTTATGTGGGTACTTTATGGGACCGAATAATGGACTTGAGTACCAATGGAGACTCTCAATGAGGAGAACAATGAGCTCCGCCAACAGATGCAACGCGAGAGGGGAAACGAGGAGGTTGTCAACATAGGAAGCTCTTATGATCCCACATGTTGCCGCGCGAACCCGAGCTGCATATGTGCGTGCCACTACCACGATGGCCGCCCCGCCCGAGGCGGCCCTCGCCAGCTTCTCCATGTGGGTGCCACGAGGCTCGCTTGGCATGTAGGCCACGAGGGTACGGAATGTGTTGATGCTGTGCCGAGAGGATCATGTGTTGATGTTTTGGGTGTAGAACTTTCCATAAATTCTGCTCAGATGTGCAATGTATGTGTTGTTTCGTGTTGTAAGTGCATGACGCCTTCATTTTCTCGTGACCTTCATATTCTGTGCCCTCTTTCCATAACGATGTAATGTGCAACGTTGTTAAGCATGTGATGAATTGATTGTTTGTTATGTACGTGGAGTTGTTATCACAAGGCAAAAAATTGTCGCTGCTATGTCTTCTCCCGCTACCCCGTGTTGTCATCTCTCGCTTGGTTGTATGCCGACTAAATCAAAGAACTTAGAGCAACCCTTTTATACTGAAACCATCTTTGAACATCAAACCATCAAGCAATTGAAAAACATCACAAATATTACAAAAGCACAATTTAAAAATTCATTCATCATCTCGTCTGCCGCCTCAGACGCGCGATATGATCCTCCGAGAAGGTGAACCTACTAGGGGAGCGGGTGCATCGCAAGATCGTGATCGCGAGGGGTGTGGCCGAGGCGGTGGGTACAACTCAGAGACAAGCTATGACGGCTGGTCATAAAGCATAGAGCTCACCCAATCGGAGGAGGTGCCTACGCCCCGCTAGATGGTACAACCGAATTAGACAATGGAAAGTACGAAAATTGTTCATAATGAAATACACATGTTTAGTGCATACCGGGGTATGTGGTCAGAAATGAGGATGTCGACGGAAGTCCCCATGTACTCGTGCGATGTCATGCCTTGATAGGTCGGCACAACCCACATGTCCCGGTCATATAGGTTGGTCCGCACTGCCCCGAGAGATACGAGGCATCCGCCTCTGGTTGGTCCGGCGAGTCGTGGCGCTGCTCGAGTGGGGCCCGCTGCCCCGAGAGCGCGGTCGCCGTCCGCCGCCTCCGTGATGACGATGCCTTGCGACGTGCTATCCCGCCGCAATTGCTGCAAGACGAACATGTCGTTAGACATAAATGGTAAATGAGTGCATGAACAAATAGTTGCGAATTGTCGAACCGCCGCCGGCGCGCGTGGAGGCCGAGCGATCGTAGCTTTGCCGACTTCGGACAGCCCTTCTCGGTTCGTGGCGGCGATGACGACCTCCGTGATGACGCCGCCCTCCGTAGCTACGCGCTATCCTCGCTGCAATTGCCGCAAGTCGAACATGTGCGACATAAATGGTAAATGAGTGCATGAACAAATAGTTGCGAATTGTCGAACCGCCGGGCGAAGCGCCGGAGGCCGAGCGATCGTAGCTTTGCCGACTTTCTGACGCCCTCCGTTCGTGGCGGCGATGTCGACCTCCGATGACGCCGCCCTCCGTAGCGCGTGCTATCCTGTCGCAATTGCTGCAAGACGAAGATGTGGTTAGACATAAATGTTAATGAGTGCACAAACAAATAGTTGCCAATTGTCGAACCGCTGGGCCGAAGCGCGTGGAGGCCGAGGATGGCCGTGCTGATCCTGGTGCTGACGGAGGCGCGAGGAGGTGGTGGTCCTCGCCCACGCCCGCCACCGCGCAGCAACAACGCCATCTCGGTGACCACAACTCAAGCCCCGTATCGCACTCCCTTGCCATTTCGCTGATGCTGCGCATATAGCCTACCCACCGAGATTCGGTATTGGACTTCCTATGTCGTATAGCCTCATTAGCCTCGATGTCGATACGATGTATCCGGTCCACCTGCAGTGAAACAAACAATCGGCCTTCAAATGTAATCTCGCATTGCGTAATGACACAAGATTTCGCATCGCCTCGCCGACCCGTGCCGCTAGATGACGGCCGACCTTCCCGTATAGCCGCCGTGAACAAAGCATGAGGTGGAGGCTGTGGGGCTCCCGTAGTAAGCCTACAGCCGGGCGCGCAGCGCACTGGCCAAGGTATGCCTGCGACGCGCGGGTCGCTGTGTGGTCGACGGCGTGTCTCATCCACAACCATCGATGCGCATGGTCGCACCACATGTCCGCCCACGCCCGCTGTGGGCTCTCCGCCTTCTGGTCGCCGCCTCTCTCTTGATTGCTCGCAAGTCCATTGAGACATTACACAATCGACGGATCGACATTGACACTAATGCAGAATTAAATTTGGGGTGTATCGACATACCGTGGAACTCCTCCGCAAGAGGGCGCCCCGCCATGGGAGGGACATGCCGGTACAGCCCGAATCGCTCTCATGACTCGGTGTGGGCTGACGGCTCGACGCAATGCGCGAACACCAAGTGGCGTGTCGTCATCCAAGCACCTCGATCTCGCCGCACTAGTATGACAACCCGTGGGGCCGTGTTCGCAATTAATCGTGGAGACCATGGCCACCGGTCACGCCGGCAAACGCCGAAGCTCGAACCTCGTGGAAATCCGAGCACGCACGCCTCGGTCTCTCCTCGCCCACCTCAACCGACCATGCGCCCAACGTGTACCCATTGTGGGCGCATCAATGGGGTCGCCACCACCATACAATCGCGGATGAGGTCATAAGGGTGCACACGACGACCAAAGTCGCTCGCCAACGGTAAGTGTTCCCATGACCACAATCAAGGAGAAGGTAGCAGCGGCTAGGATCGGCTCGCCGGCGCGTGATGCGCCGCGAGGCGCACACAAGCCTCTGTATGTGGAGCTAAGCACCGCTGATCCCGCTATACCGTGGTCGCGACTGTGCCAGCCATCCGCCAAGGACTCGCTAGCGGTATGTAGCTAGGCCGCACGGAGTCTCCAATCGTGTTAGGGAACAAGACGCATCCAACAGATATAGCGGTATGCAACGGCGCGCCCGCATCGCGACCTCATCTCAAGGCTCGCAGGATGTGTCATGAAGCGACGGCCATCCATGTGGCACCCGGCTGCGTTGTCTCGGATCGCATGACCGAACCGTGACCTGCACGGACCTTCCAATCTGCCGCCGGGGTGGCACCAAAGCAAAGACCACGGAGGGGTAGACTGTAATCATCGTGACATCTCGCAGCAGAATCGCCATCTCCCCACCGAAGTGGAAGGTGTGAGTCTCCGCCTCCATCGATCAACGAGTCGACAACAATGGCGCGCATCGTCTCGAACCCATGCGTAGATCCAACATGCGGGCAATGGGCGCAGACGGTGTCCCGTAGTAGTGGATGTACCGAGGGTCGAGACGCCGCTTCTCTGGGGCCCCTAAGGACGAAGCAAGGAGGCCCTGTGCGGTGCCGACAACCACACATGGCATCGGTGGTGCTCGTCCCAACGGGCTCTAGCGGCTCGAACGCCATGTCCCGCCAAAGAAGGATAACAAGTTAGTGTACATTACAACAAAATGTGCAACAAATAACAACATAACTCACAACAAATGTTATGACAGGAAACGTCATTTAATGTACAAAAACATACGTAAAATGTGCACACGAATATGACCCACACGACAAGGAAATATATGGAATGTGCGAAATATACATAACATGGTAATGTGCAATACATAGCTACACCATCGAGCCAACAATTAAGCGCACACCTCCTGAATAATACATTACATATGGATTGTGGTTGGTACTACGAGCGTTGCTTGATGCCTACTGTTTGGGCACCGATCGAGGAGTGGCCAA
Source organism: Dendrocalamus sinicus (assembly GCA_036346575.1). NCBI lineage: Eukaryota > Viridiplantae > Streptophyta > Magnoliopsida > Poales > Poaceae > Dendrocalamus > Dendrocalamus sinicus. Next base: position 43,139 of record JAYEVI010000362.1, on the reverse strand, counting down.
AGGTCTTGCATAGCCTACACTTCGGGCACCGAACACGATCCCCTCGCTGCTCTCATCCATGTCGCTATGGATGCGACGGCTTTGTCGCCTTCCACGCCCGACATGCTTCATTGCATCGTTGGGCACCCACTTTATCTCCCGCCATAATTCCTGTAGTGCATGTCTACCCGTAGGAATGGAACTCTGCACTCCGTGCTGCATACAAGTGCTGCATGTCGTAGTACTTGGAGATGTACCGTGTCGACGCCTGTTCCATACAAATGCATGCCGCGCACACATGGGAGCATGGCTTGTGCAGAAGTCGGGCTTGTTGCACCGCAAGATGCTTCATCACCAATCGTGCATACCGCTGCGCCCTCTAATTTGACCCATGACATACTTCGCCTTAGGCGGACCTCAAACTTCCTCCTTAAGCCATCAATGGCCGAGCAATGTGGGTTCGAGCCTTCTCCATCTTCCCCGTCCATGAAGGCCTGCATGACCTCGTAGTATTGCTTGTTTTCCTCAACGTGCTTCGCGCCATCCTCGGCTCTATTCACAAAGTACCGACGGTGCGGTTCGTGTCTCGCCACAATTGCCGTGATCGGCAGGATCCGACGCCTTCAATACACCATTGTAAACCTCGGACATGTTGGTTGTCATGATCCCATACCTCGCCCCACCGGTGTCGTGCAACAAAGACCACATTTCAAGTCGTGCATTGATGAACCCATTGTGAGAATACCCGACTCTTGTGGAGCCCTCCACGCCCTCGCCGCCGCATGCACATGCTTCGTAGCCTCCGATCGAGCCGCCCGCAAGGCGCCGAACTTCCGCTTCGTTCGCATGCATAGCTTCTGAACATCTTCATGAGGTCCTTGCTACGAACCTTCGTGGAAGTTCGCCGCAATATGCCTCATGCACCGTTCTTTCACATCACCCACGGACGGGGCTCGCGCCCCATTCTCGCAACGTCGCAACGCAGACATCAAGCTCCGCATTGCGGTGGAAATAAGGCACACTTCGGCCTGTCTTGCACTACGGCATTCTTCAAATTGCAAAGAAACCAAAGCCGCTATCTGTATTCTCGCTTCCACAATTGCAAATGCCATCGAGTAATCGGTCATTTGCATCGCCGCAATCGCGTAAGGATAGTGCCCTTGTACTTGCCGGATAGAACGCCCCATCTACGGCTAGCACCGGACGGCACCACCAACCCTTGTATCGCTCGATGGAAGGCCCGTAACACTCATCAAGAATGAAACAGCCGCCCTCCGTAGATGGACCCTCTCCGCTGCTTTATGTAAGTGCTCGGGTTTGATTGTGCAATTTGATCCAGATTCTTGGGACCAGTCGTGCGCCTCGCACGCCCCATACATACCGTAAAGACCTTTCGCCGCCCGCCACACCTTCTTGTAGCTCGCTTCTGTAGCCCGCCTCGCTCGCTATCGCCGCCATCGAACCTTCGGTAATTGACACATCCGCCGACGAGGTGCGTGACCACCTCCGCAACATAACGTGATGTCATGTTGCGTGTCTATGTATCGCCCCGCAAGCTCGCAATCGTGATCTTGCAAAGACCGTTATCCGAACTCCGTGCAACGCCCTTGTACCGCAGTGCACGGACTTTGCCACCACACGACCCGCCCACACACTTCACAACGCACGTGTCCGCTTTGACTTGTGGACCCGACACGTCCGGCTTATGTTGACGGCATGTCTAGCAATAGCTCGCCGACAAGACTTTTATTACTGAAGCATCGCCCGTAAAGAGTGCGCCTCGCTGAACCCCCATTCTCCTCCTCCGCCTGTGGCGTAACTAGGGCCGCGCCGCGATGTCGCCCACCTGACGACACGTGACGCACCGCCCGTGGTCACAACACGACCTACCACCCTCCAGTGCACCTTCGCCGCCCTCGCCCTCTCCGAGCTGCTGTCTCAACCTCCTCATCCTCCTCGCTATCCTCTTCTTCCACCCGGTCCCCAAGATACTCATGACAAGCCAATACGGCGCCCACCACCGTCCGTGCACACCTTCGTTGGCTGGAAATTCGCGCACGCCTCCGCCGTCTTCATCACCCACTTCCTCGCCCACATGTTCTCCCGCAAGGGTCTTCATGACCGCCGCCACTTCATCTCCACCAGCCGCATTCGAACCAACCATGCTCGATGATTCTCGCCTCTCCACGAACTCGACATACACCATTGGCCTCCCATATATCGCAGCATCGTGGTTGCGCACGACCTCCATGTAGTTCGCCCATGACGCGTCATTGGTCACCTTCGGTTGCCATATGCTCCCCTTCCGTCATCCACCATTGAGGCATAGATCGCTCGATCCGTAACTTCTTCCTTGCGGTCTCGATCGAACGCTGAACGGACACACCTCCGTAGCTCGCACAAGCTCATGGCGCTGCATCGTGCCCGGATCACGGTCCGCCGCACTTGACAGTCCGCCCCATACGCCCATCACGCATTTGAGACCACTCCCATAAAACACCATCAATTGTTCAATGCCACCATTGCGTACTAACATAAGTGCATAATCAACCATTTTAGTACACATGATGTAACAATCGTATCATGTAATTAACAGCTTGATTATTATATGTTTTGTATTTCTAAATCTACGATTTATTTGTAACTATTTTACTTTCTAATTGTACCATACATCAAATTAAATATACATATCATTTTTATTTCCATCAAATGACCTTCATACTACTGGTCATTCACTAAGCATACTAATTATACAAATTGTCTCTAATCTAACACCTACAAATGCTCCAACATAAATATTTACTTTTTCAACACATGGGCACATTATTTAAACTATAATCTTTTCTAACTCGACATAAACAATCTATGTAGCAAACGACATTTGACGCAGCAAATATTTCTAAAAAGTAAATGTCTATGTAAATTTCTAGTGGTATATAGATAGAAAACGACATAAACACTACAAATAACTACGGTCAACATTTTTCGAGACGCAAGAAACGACATAAACAAATGTATATAGATTTGAAGTATGTAAACCATTCAAATATTCACTTCAAAAGGTATCCGCTTATTTTGATTTTGGGAAAAGTTCAAAGCTAAAAGATGTGGGCTAGAGTAGAGTAGACGTGGTATGGTGCCATGCCATTTCGATGCTCACGAGAAATTATAGTTGCATGGGCACAAAACTTACCTCTTGTTGATACTCACGAGACGATCTACAACTTTTCTACTTGCCAAGTCCACTGATTCCAAACGAAAACAATTCAACTCTTCCGCTTCGCTCCTCTCTTTCTTCAAAAAAACTAACTACATTACAATACGTAACTTCAACATAAAATTCAACATTATCTACGCTACAATAAAGCATGCATCATATGTTGATTTTTACCTACACATACACAATCGTATAACACATTGACTTATAATACATATATTCACATAAAGATTACCTACAAATACATAACGCATCAAATATTGACATCGCGTATCACACATTCACATAAAATAACATTACCAAACGATGGTTTGTGCTAATCGACTAATTATGGACTAATCACATACATGAAATACGACATTATTTACACTACAATAAATCATGCACCATACACATACACACCGTATGAAAGATTGGCTTATAACAACGCTAATCGATACACGGTTTGGCTAATTACGCTAATGACATTCGCAGAAAATTACTTGCATGGGGGCAAAATTACCTCTTCTTGAAGCTCGCGAGATGATCTACAACTTTTGTATTTGCAAAATCCGCTGATTCAAACAAAACCAACTCAAATCCCGAGTTTGCACTCTCTTTTTCCTCCCTTCACTCGCCTGTCTTCACTTCAATCGCACCGCGAATCGCAAATGAGTTGCTTCGCTTGCTATGTGAGCATATGCGCGCTGTTCAACCTCTTTAAGCTCGCTGCATGTATTCACGAGAGGGGCCATGCAAACCTCTTGCGACGCTGCAGTAAACCGGCGTGAAAAATACGCCTGTGCTTTGGCGGATGGATTTGACACCACTTCCGCGCGGTCGGGCGCTCCAAAGATGCAACGCGAATCTCGCTGGACTCAAGTCGCGCGTCCGCGGGCATGACGCGCGCCGCGGGCAAGACGCTGCGGCGGGGCGACACGCGCGGGGGGACCGGACGCGCGCTGCCGGCGTTTACGGGACGCGCTGGCCTTTACGGACGCGCTGGCCGAGCGGTCGCGCATGGGGCGGCGCCGCGCTGTGGCGCGGAGTCGCGCAGCGCGCCGCGCGCCGCTTGCCGTGCCGCTGCCGCTTCGCCGACGACCGCCCACGTGTCGCCTTCCGTTATTTCGCCAACAGGTCCGTAGTGGAATAAATTTCCATAGGGGCCAAACCGAATTTGTAGTGTCTAGGGGTCCAAATAGGTCCAAATTTCGTCCGCGTCGAGAGCGGCCGAAGAGAGAGAGAGAGGGAGAGAGGGAATTTTGGAGTTTGAGACACCGATCCATTATGGTTGGGATGAAAAATACCGTAGAAGGGACGTGACGGTATGGTGAGAGAACAGAGAGGAGGCCAAGCGGCAAGACAAGATTTTGCGTGAAATAATCAACCGTATTTTAAAGGTGTCATTGCATTTCTGATGAACGGTCGAGATCAAGCAAGATCTAAACAGCACTGTGAGGAATCAATCCACCATGCTAGGAGATCAAAACGGCATTACGAGAAATTCACTGTGCTAGGGAAAAATACATTCGCGGTGACCCCCACTATGTTTTTTTTGTAGCACTGTTGGGTTGTCTTTGCATGGTACTAATAATCGAAGGAATTCCTCAGGAATCTTAAAAAAATTCTCCTGTTGCAAACAAAAGTAATTCAGTTAAGCTGATGAGGATTGCGATTGTCGGGCAGATCTTGAACTCATAACTTCTATGCTTTGATATTATATTAAGTTGTATGTACTAATCAATCATCCAAAAGTTTAAAGTCGGTACTAAAAAGTGGACAATAAACTTCAACAAAAAACATTATGATTTGACAAATAGATAATACATCTTGTATATGCCCTGTTCCTGAGTCAAAGAAATCATGTCAATGACACTTGACATGGTGTTAGCATTATAACCGTGTGTATATGAAAAATATCGAACACGACCTTTCTGAGAAAAAGTGTGAATTGTTGAATATATATATATTGCTTTCTAAAAAAGCAACCGCAAGCATGTTATGAGTCTTTTCTAGCAAAAACTACGAATAAAGAAAGGGTATTTGACAAAATCAATGGGGTTTAGCCCAGACTGATAAAAATAATAAAAAGATTGTTGGAAAACAATAATAATTTATTAAAAATAAAAAATCTGGCTGGACCAAACTGGGGCCTGTGTAACATCCTAATTTTTTGTTCTCTTCAAAAATTTTATTTAAAATAGGATTTACAAAATTTTCATAATTTTCTGGAAATATTAATGCTTAAAATGAATTTTGATAATTTACAACGATTTAATGTGAATAAACAGAACCTAAATTAAATCTAAAACTATTTTATTTGAGTTTATTATGTTAACAATTATTTCCATAATTTTTTTGGAATTTGTACGAGATCATGTACCATTTTTATTGGCTTATTTGAATTTATAGTATTTTGCAAAAAATGAAAAACTATTTAAAAGTCTGCAATGCTTCGGGGGCCAAATTGTTTCCCGGCCTGCTTCTCTGTATCTCTCTCTCCCGTCTATGCCAAAGCCCATTTCCGCACACCTGTGTCGCACCCGCAGCTGCCAGATGACTCGTGCCACTGCTGCCACTGACAACTTGTCCTTAAGATTATTATTTTAAAAATTTCAAGTCTTAGATCTACTTATCCTTCTTTTCGTAGTTATAAGGTGGTTCCTTTTGGTTTATATATAGCTTATGCTCATATTGTCTATAGTAACTAGTTTTTAAATGGTGTATTTTTTAAGACAAAGTCAATAGGAAGATTGTAGTAAAAGTATATTAAGTTCAACAGATCGCTAAAATCGCAAGTGACTATTTTTTTTGTTTGTACCACCTCTTATGAACAGCTAGAATTCAAATATTTAAACTATAAATCATAAGCAATTAGTCTAAAAGAATCCTCCCATAGCCACCCAGCTTGACAAGAGGCGAATTGCTTCTTGGCATCAGTTAACGTGAATTTGCCTCATTGTACAACGTTATAGTCAATGGCTACGAGAGTATGAAAAACCCAAACAGGAAAATATCATGTGAAAACCACCATTCCCACAAAAACTCTGTGAAAGCCGTAAGTAAAAGTTTTCCTTTTAGAAAGGAAACCCATTATATGCAAGGAGAGGTATTATTCTATAACCATGTAAAATTTAAAGATGGAACTCAATTGTATTTGGAAGATATGAAAAAGATAATTCAGCATAAATAGCGATTTTCACTATTTATTCCACTTCTTGTTAATTTTATATCCTTCACTCGAATCTACAGTTGATTACTCAGTTGCGTTGACTCTTTAACCACATTCAACATGGCTATGCATTTCTTTAATCTAACCATATCGAGATATATAGGAGGGGCAAATTTCATCTTGATCGCTCATATTCTTCCATATGTTTTATAGTAAACCCAAAAGTTACATTTATGATCACCCAGTTATGGAGTAGTGTTTGGCAACCCTTACATAAACTATTACACATGTATAAACAATGATGACCTCAGGTCCAAAGACCTACATACACTATATATAAGACCACCTGATGACACTTAAGAATATAACAATTCCCATAATGTCTCATAGTGGGTCAATCAACATTATATTCTCTAACATATGTCCACATTATTAATTTGATATCCCATATCTATGATTTATGAAACATGATCATCAATCAATATATATGCTGATCTGTAAATAATAATTGTCCTATATAATGATATAAGATCAGAGATAATTTAGAAATAACATCAAAACATGAATAAAAAGTTCCGCGAACAAATCACATACTTCTTGATTAATATGAAAGATTTTTATTCAAGGGACAAAATAACATATTATTTAAAAGATTATAAATATAAAAATGATACATTTATATCTACGATTGCCTCTAGGATATATCAATGACAACTAAAAACATGGTATGCTATTTGGAACGAGAGGCCTCTGTTTTGGTCTGGCCAAGCTCGAGAATTTATTCGCAGCCCGGTGGTGAGCGATATAGCTAAGTGTAGTGTCTAATAGAAGTTATCGTTCCATTTAAAAAAAGAGTTCTCGGATAACTGTTCATACAACCCATTCATTTTTTTTGGAAGAGGTTCACTTTGCCGTTGAACTTATAGCCGAGTCTAGAAAATACTCAACTATAAAATCGTTAACTCTCACCCCAAATGGTAAAATCAGGACAAATTACCGCTAGAACTGGTTTGGTCGGTGGTTTTTGCCATGTGGCCTATTTTCTTTTGTTGACGTGGCATCACTTAATTAATCAGTAAATAAAAAGTACAAAAGGCATCCACATCGGTAGCCATGTCACCATCCCTCCCTCTTCCTCCTCGCACATTCATCTATCCTTCTCTTCTTGCCTCTTCCTCCCCCGCAGCGCGACTCACCCAGCTAAGAAAACCACATATCACAAAGTACACAAACCACTCACAAATTCACAAATCCATAGTAGAAATTAAACATCTCAAGCTCTAGTCAAACCACGTCTTGCTCTGGTCAGATCAAAGGAGGTGGACCACTGCCCCCAAATCGCGGTATTCTTGCTCCGTTCAGATTTGGGCATGGAGGAGAACCACCACTGTCCTCTCATCGACCTTCGCCTCCACGAGGGCATGCCTATCCACGCGCCCGCCACCATCCTCCACATCGGCCGAGGCCGCCGTACCTACGCCATGGCAGAAGCCTGGAGGAAACAAAGAGCAAGATGAAGGGATCTAGGGAGAGAGAGGGAAAGAAGGGGAAGATTAGTAGAAGTAGTCGGCAATCGTGGGCTAGGGGCAGTCATACAGTAGCTATCGCCGACGATGGAGCTCGGGCTCACTGGATTTCGGCAAGGAGAAGAAGGCGTGGGGGAGAAATGGAGAGAGTAACGACGAGGAAGAAGCCCCCTTTAGGGGCTGAACTGTAGGCCCATTAGCTTGTTATTTTCAGCTATACATGTACACATGTGGTTGCCATATCATCAAAATTTGAACTCATAGATGCCACCTCGATCAAAATCAGAGTGGTTTTTGGTAAAAGAGGTGATTTACACTGGTTTTGTTAGTTGATGGTGGAAAGTAACAGACTTATAGTTAATGGTGTTATTTAGACTCGGATTATAAGTTCAGAGAGGTAAAACAGACTTCTTCTACTTTTATATATACAAATATATGTTTTGGTCAAATATAGCATAGCAATAGAGCTTATAGTAATATATACATTACTATATTGTAAGTTCTAAACTTTGATTTACTACCCAAATTATGCTTGGATGTAATATTGTCATAGTAATAGCCTCGGATTGCAAAATATTAAAAAATCATACAAATTTCTTTTCAATATCAAGGATCACACGATATATTCAATACAACTAACAAAATGCCAATGGAAGACACACAAATACAAACACCCCCCACATAGGGTCCATTTATTGATTTATTCAACACCGTAGATGGATTTTCAAATAGAAGGATATATGTTACATTACAATAGGTCAGCAACTTTCCCAACACCTACATAACAATTTGATAACTTACATTGCAACCGAGAGAGCAAAAGTGAAATGCGTGAAGAAGAGCTCGACTGTAAATCTCACAGTTATAAGATGATGAAGACGATGGTGATGCCTTTACCGTGGCAACGCCACAGCCACGTAGTTGTGGGCGTTCATTGAAAAATACAACCCTTGTGCTATTTATCACATAAGTTTGACATCACTAATATCAAGGCTGTCCTCCCAACTCATAAACACTCACCACATCATGGATTCATAGTATGATGATGGCTTTATTTGAAAGATTCTAGTAATTAATTAATGTAGATATCATTGTTGGAAGTGAGAGCTTTTTGAGAATTTTCCAATTTGCTTTTCAAAAAAAAAGGAAGGAGGTAGGCCCCCTTGTCATAGAGAGAGAAGGAGAGCCTTATCCAATTGGGCTTCGGTCGTTTCTCCCAGCCGCGTGAGCGAAATGGGGATTGGCTCGATTCCCACCTTCTCACCCTTGGCGGATTTGGCGGCGGCCATTGGTGGTGGCATGCTTTCTCTTCTCCTCTTATACTTGGGCTCTTCTTCTTCTTAGATCGGTCAAATATTTTTCCCTTTCTCTTTTTCTTCACCACTTTCGATCTATGCTTATGTTCACTGGGCATTCGGCCGAATGCGCTCCTCCGGCGAGCGGCAGTGGCGTGTGATTTCTTCTGGGGTTCCATCTCCAGCAATGAGATGGAGAAAAATATAATGCTGAAAGATCTGTGTACCGACCGCGGCGGTGAGTTCACCTCGAATGAGTTCACGGACTATTGTGAGCTGTTGGGAATTAGGCGGTACTTTTCAGCGCCTTACTCTCCCCAATAATACATAATGGTAGAAAGGAGGAACCAGACAGTGGTCGGCCTGTTGAGGAGTCTGTTGAAGATCATGGGAGTCCTAGGTGAATTTTGGGAAGAAGCGGTATTGACTGCCGTTTACATCCTAAATTAGACACCAACAAAGAGCGCCATCGGCAAAACTCCTTATGAAGCCTACTATGACCACAAGCCAAGTGTTGGTCCCCTTCGCACTTTCGGGTGCGTTGCACATGTGAAGATGATCACGCCGTATTTCTCTAAACTGGCAGATCGAAGTAAGTCAATAATGCTCATTGGATATGATTCGAAAACAAAAGGTTATCGGATGTTTGATTTGATAACACGGTAAGTTACGGTGACTCGTGATGCAGTGTTTGAGGAGGAAACACTGAAAGCGTGAAAGAACGAGCTAACACGAGAAACTGGAATATTGCAGAACAGCTTGCCATGCATGATCCCATTTTCACGGCCTCTCGCCATACGACGCAAGGGATCATTCGTATCCTTATCGAGCGTACGAGCTGTAATTTCTACTTTAGTCTCATTTTTCTTTTCTTTTTTCTTTTTGCCGCTGATGCTTCTCTTTTCAGCGTTGTGGAATTAACGTAGGTTGTTTGTTCCGCATTCATACAGAGGAAGGAAAGCACTATATAACTTGCCGATCCCTTTCTTGCCCTTCATGCCAATTGCGAAAAGGGAAAAGAAGCCGCAGAAGAATAAACAGACGGCATTAATTATTTTGCATGGGAATAAAGCCCACCTGTCTGTACTACTCCTGTCTGGAGAGCTAGGTTGCTTTGCCGGCATTCCAAGTAAGATATGGCCGGTATCAGTCACTTTGCTTATTCAAGCTAGTGCCGCGAGCCAGCCCAAGTTAGGTATCTATGAGCCCAAAGTTACGTATCTATCCACCTATTTAAGCTAGTGCCGCGAGCGAGCCCAAGTTTTTTTTTTTTTTTGAAAGGAGCGAGCCCAAGTTACGTATCTATCCACCTATTTAATTAGCTTGCTTTGTGATAGATACAAATCTCATTACCTAGCTAAACAACCACTCCTCTACAACTGTTGCCTACCTGAGAACAAGAAAGAAAGGGAAAACACACGCAGATGGCGATCATCCTGGATGCTTTTGCATCCTATGTCCGCGACCTGCTCACCCAGGCGGCAAAAGATGAGGTGGGGATGCTGCTCGGCATCTCTGGCGAGATCAAGAAGTTGGAGGGCAACCTGGATAACCTCAAGTTCTTCCTCGCCGACGCCGAGAAGAGGTGCATCACCGATTGGATCGTGCGGGAGTGGGTGAGGAAGCTCAAGGACGCCATGTACGACGCCACCGACATCCTGGAGCTATGTCAGCTCAAGACCGGCCCTCATTTTTCAGCTTTCCTCGTTTTTTCCCGTACGAGTGAAACAAATTTAAATTCGGAACAAATTTGAATTTAAATTTGAATATTCGAAACAAATTTGAATATTCGGAATAAATTTGAATTTAAATTTGAATATTCGGAACAAATATAAATTCAAATTTGGATATTCGGAACAAATTTGAATATTCAAAACAAATTTGAATATTCGGAACAAATTTGAATTTAAATTTGAATATTCGGAACAAATTTGAATTTAAATTTGAATATTCAGAACAAATTTAAATTCAAATTTGGATATTCGAAACAAATTTGAATTGAAATTTGAATATTCGGAACAAATTTGAATTTAAATTTGAATATTTGGAACAAATTTGAATTTAAATTTGGAACAATAAAATTCGAAACAAATTTGAATTTAAATTTGAATATTCGTATTTGAATTCATAAATTTAAATATTGTCCCTCATTTTGAAATCATAAATATTTTATTGTGTATTGTGCTTTTGTCTCATACATATGCATATAGTGTGTGAGGAAATAGAGGGAATTGAGAAGTAGGGGCCCTGTTTTGAGGGCTCCTGTTGGAGTGCAGCCCATAAAACAGGGCCCTCAAAAGTAGAGGGAGCCCTCAAATTAAAAGTAGGGGGCCTGTTTTGAGGGCTCCTGCTGGAGATGCCCTAATACTACTAGCCCTTTGTACTTTAAATCGCAAGTCTTGTTATTTTCAAGTTTCTCATGACATATCACGCTTTCCATCATTGTGATTCGTGATGCTGATTGTGATAAATGAAGGTCAAAAGTGGTACTAATGCAAAAAAAAAAAGACTTAAGGTTTTTAACATTCAGTAACTTATGAGCTGAGGAAAACCTAATTAAAATTGATGCCCCTTGATGAGATGCATCCAAGAATAAACAACATGGTACTAGTATGAAGTTGCCTATACAAGTCTATCTGCAAGAACCTTTTATGGCCCTGATCAATATGGCTTCAGCTTCTGGCTTCAGCTTATTTTTGCACTATTCATAAATTTCGTCTTTTTCTGAACTTTTGGCTTTTTTTGAGTTTTTTTACCGGTTCTTTTTTTCCTCGTATTTATTTACATTATACGTGATGGGCTAATATATTTTTTCTATTTTTAAATTTTTTTAAATTTAATTATGGTAAATAAGCCTCTGTCAGTTACAGTGCTTTTTTCAGCCAACTACAGTGTTTTCAGCCATAAGCCATGAGGCTTTCAGCCGAACCGATCACCACCTATATCTCTTACTCTGTTACGAACCTTAATTCATAGGTGTAAATACAGTATGAAGGGTCGGGATGGTATGACTGAAGGGGAGAGCTCTTTAGGAGAAAGGAGGTACCATTAAGATACAACATGCCTCCTTATATACCGGTAGTATATCCTAAAGAATCAAAACAAAACCAAAAGATAGCAACTAACCAAAAGGAAATAATGAACACGGAAACAAACAGTCCTAATCCCTAAATTAAAGGTGGCTGCCATATGTGCTACAGGGTGCAGCCCCCTTCTAATGGGTCGGGGCTTCCCTGGTCCACATCCCTATGCCAAAATTAGTCTATGATTTGAATTATATTCTTATCTTGGGATTTCAATTCATATATGATTCCTAATTTAGTTTACTTCAATTTATAATAATTCAAAATTTGTGTTCAATTCAAAATTTAATCTACTTCAGAATTACAATTGAAAATTTAATCTATTTCAGAAATATAATTTTATGCAATATTTAGAATTTTAATTAGACTCGAAGCCATGGCGGTTTCATGAGAGCAACCGCCCCAACTGTTGGCGCTGATTTTTTGGTGAGAAAGACTGAACGCGAGCAGGGTGAAGGACAAAACTGCGGCTTTTTAATAGTTGAGATATAATATTTGTAATTTTTTGTCCCCATATAAATAATTATATTCTAAAATTAATTCACAATTTGAATTAAATTAGGATAATAGTTTTATTACGAAATTTGAAGTTATATATAACACTACAAAAATATTTTCCCCAAAACTAAATTAATTACATTTTCAAATTAGCCCCGGATATGAATTTACATATCAGGATTCGGGAATTTGACTTTGATTGGAACCTATATTTATTTCTAAATTTGGGACCTTTTCAGTTTCATTTCAAACATAGACAATATTATTTTTTTAAAATAATGTTTACACTACGTTTTTTTATGATGATGTAACACCCCGGCCCTTCACATGGCCCAAGATGCTACCACCACCCACTTACCATTTCAAAAGCGCTGCTAATCCAACTTTTAACAGCACCTCTATTTTCTTTTAATACCCACAGGAAGCAAACGACAAATAAATGTTGGATAATCGTTAAGCCAACTAACTTTATATTGCACAAACTACAATATAAACAGACTTCGGGTTCCACAATCATGTGAGACCCACTATCACGGCTCGCTAACAAACTAATCCAAACGGTGAGCCACCCCAACACTTAATACTAGATTAAACGTAAAAGCTCTGTAAAGCTAACTGTTATTGCATATGTGCAGTGCCAAAAGGACTATCCCCATTCCATGCATGTCGTCATCCTTCACCTAAAAACAACGACAAAGCAAGGGTGAGTCCGGAGACTCAGCAAGCACACGATAAAACAGTAACATCACTTTAGCAATTCAATCAATTTCACGAACTGTAAGCTTTAAATCCACTCTATGATCATAAAGCGTAAGTTAAGTGCAGATCAGATACTATAAATCCATTCGATGTCCATAAACGTAATTCAATTCTATGTCTATAAATCGTAAATCAATTCTATATCTCAGAAGTGTAAATCAATTCTGTAACTGTAATCTGTAAATCTACTCTGTAACTGTAAACTGTAAATCAACTCTGAATCTGTAAATCAGAATAAATCTGGCTCAGAATCAGTATCACTTTACATCCTTTGTAATGCAATGCAATATCATGCAATGCATCTGTATGCTCTATGAATCGTAGTTTATACTGGTATAGCGGAGTGTCCACTCGTCGATGGACCACTTGCCTCGTCCTCTTTCATACGAGGTCACAACCTCCACTCCGTGGAGTGCCAACCTCTGTAGGTCTTATTCAAGAGCACTCTGGACTAGTCATATGACTTTCTCACCGATCTAGCTCTTATGCAATTGAATGATGCAATATGCTCTAAATGTGAATGTCTAATCATAAATGTTACCCATTAAAGTATGATTAGCACATAATCACATGCATCTCATAAATCTTGTAAATCATGGCATGGGAACACGAATAGCATTCATCACAATTTCTTCGTTCTACCATGCACTTGCTCATTAACTTTGGCGGGTGGTGCGTGGGCGGCACGGCACTCGAACGCCACCTGAACAAGCATTAACTATTTCAATTCATCACTCATGCAATACATATGAGCAAATAACATCGCTGTAACGTTCAACTCAATCTACTCAAATCCTCTACTATCGGACAATTTCCCATAGTCCCGATGCTTAACCAGTCTATAAATTTAGCGATCTCATTATTTATACTCGCCGATCAATTTCTACATGCTTAATCTCACTTTAATCAGTTATACTGTTTAACTTCAAATTATGCTCTCCTCCTCCCTCTTCTTCCACAGATCGACCAAATTAATTGTGGCAATACCGAGTTCATCGTTCAGGCAGTTATATTAATAATGATAATTAAATGGTCACATGTGTTAATTCTAATTATTGGTATACTACTTATGCCCAACTCGGTAAATAAACAGGGAGAACAGTTTTCAAGGCGTTACCCTGGTCCCGAGCGACCGGATCGGGACCCTGCCTTCCTTTTTCTCAGCTGGATCGGATAGATTTGGCCATAGATTAGGCTTTCCCCTTTTTTTCTTTTCTTTTCTCTTTTCTTTTCTTTTCTTTCTTTCCTCTCTTCCTTCTCTCTCTCCAATTCTTTTCTTTCTTTCCTTTCTTTCCCTTCGGCTGGTGCTCACTTCCTTTCTTCACCCGCCGGCAGCTCTCCTCTTCTTCCTTTCTTTTTTTTTCCTCACGAGCGTCGCCTACCTCTCCTTTTCCTCTCAATCAGCCGACTTCCTCCTCTCCCCCATGGCCAGCGCCTCCCGTCTCCCTCCTCACGACTGGCGCCTTCTCCCCTCACAGCCAACCCCCGCTGTCCCCTTACACGGCGAGCGACTAGGCGGAGCAGGGGAGCCGCGGCGAGCTGTGGGGTGGAGGGAGGCGTGGCTACCAATGACGGCGGCGGCGACAAAAAGGAGTGGCTGCGGCGCACCGGCAGCGGCAAAGACGAGGCGGCGGCAGCGGCGATAATGGCGGCGCGCGCGAGGCGGCGGCAGCAGCAGACGAAGTGGTAAAAAAGGCGGCGAGGCGAGGCGGCGCACGGCGGCTGAGGGCGGCGGCACCGACAACAGCAAATGGGAAGCGGGGGGCGACGGTGGTGGCTAATCCACTACGGCGCGCACGCAAGGGAGGACGGCGGCGGCTGCCAAAGGCGATGAGCGGCGGCTCCAGCGAGCTAGCGGTGGCGACGCCGGCGGTTACGCAAGCGGCACAACAACAGCGAGGGCGGCGGCAGAAGAGAGTGAGCTTGGGGGAGAAAGCAAAATCAGGTTTTTGCTTCTTCCCCTCTCCAAATGCCTCTTTTATACGGGCACAACATGGGCCGGGTAGGGTCGGGCTGGGCCGAGCTATTACAGATGAAGAGAAACAGGGCATATGCGGAAGAAAAGGAGAGAAAGAGGAGAACTTCACTTCACTAGTATAGTGCCCGTGCTAACGCCACGGCGGCATTTCAGGATGCACATGAAAACAACCAAATGACGATATATTTTTTTTCAAAGTTTAAGTTTCACGCAATTGTATATCACCATGTATATAATCTGGAAAACACTCATGTATATCACCAGCAAGTTCAAGTCATGAAATTACAAACCTAGGCCAATTATAATGCATAACAAGGCAATAATAAGTCATGTCTCGCCTGAACCATCTAATTTCTGATTTGCTTAAGTAGGTCTTGGAGTTCTCCAGGGATAATGTCTTTACATTCATTTTCACTGCTCTTCAAAATGTCCACCAAGAAATTCGTCCTCAGTGAATGTGATCGTTGTGCATGGCAGATAATAAGTTAACTTATTAATTTGCTATGTAGTCTACAAAATATACATAGAGAATATTATATACTCACAGTGTTGATAACTGGTAATCTTACACCATTCCATGACCACATGAAACTGTATACAAGGAAGCCTGACAGGTTGTTGGAGAAGAGCACGTGTTTAATTGTTATAGATAAATCAAATGATATTTCATAATAAAGATAAAACATATTATAAGTTATTACCAGTCCGTAGTTTTTGGAACCCATGTTGGGAATTTACGACTCCAGTAAAAAATATCGTCTTTCCACGCAGGATGTGCCAATTCCATGGCGAGTTTGAAATTATTGGCAATGTTATGTAATTTGTGTATATATGGCATGCATGGATCAGAACCCTTAAACATTCTATTTTTAGGATGAGGATCCATAATAGACACAGTTCTGGTACCCATGTCTAGTATGTATAATGTGTAGTGCTCCATTTGACGGTATGGCAGTAGAACCTATAAACAAACACCGAGTCTATAAGTGACAAATGATAAAACACAAGTTTTTAAAGCGTTATATAGAACATATCTTACATCTTGCTGCAATGTGAAATATCGTACTCCATGTCGAGCCAAGATTCAAGCAATTTTGCGAGTTTTTGAAGTCTAGCTTGTCACATCGCCGCGGATCTCGTCCAAACTGAGATATGGACTGTTCATTTTGCAAAATTTAGAATTATTTGTTTAATATATACACACACACACACACACAACAAGGGAACAATTATATCAACTTACACAGAACTGGAGGTCCATGTAGTGGAATTTGTCGTCTAACCACAACAAGGCTTCGTTGCATGCAACCGTCCGAACACCCATGTTGAAGCAATCACAATCAATGGGTTTATTTGCATCTAAAATATCTCTAAGTGTTCTAAGACTTAAAGAAATTGGATATGGTCTGGTGCTTCGAACCCATTCTTTGCTACAAAAAAAACAAGGACCAGGAACGAATTAGTTGATCACATCTTAGTATATTAGTATATATGCAATTAATTAGCAAAAAATTACTTACTCTAAACACTCTTCATCATCTATCGACCAGATGTATGTGCTCAACCAATACAATAGTTCCTTTCTGTCAATGAATATTTTGGCAGATGGTTGAGGACCAGCAGCAATTTCTGACAGTTGAGTGACCTCACCCGGATTATCGATCATTATGACATCATCTAGATTATCGCTGACCTCTTTATCTTGTTCATCATCCCAGTACCCTCTCATTGTGTTTAATGTGGAGTTCCACAAGATTGCAGGAGTTTGAACCTAAACTTACTTATATCATCCTCGAAAATATGAGCAAGTGCTGATCTATTAACCGATTATTTGAGAAAAAGTGACTATGTTTAGAAATCTCCTATGAATTACAGGTCACATGGTCGATAGAGTAATTCCAGTCCAATACTCCATATAGTTGATCATCCATAAACCACAACTTACCACTGTGCAAAAGTGAAAAAAAACTAACGTGAGTGATATAGATACCGTTGCAAGTCGAGCAATGGCATACACAACAAGTCGATGATCTTTTACCCATCTGCTTGCATTCTCTCGATGATCTTATCTATAATTGGCCAAGATGCCACTTTAATATCCGCCCATTTATCTCTGACACAGTGTGTATGCTCTGTGCAAGTTTTAATACTCTTTCCAGTCCTCTTAACTGTTGTGTCAGAAACACCAATATTTAGAAAGGAATATTAGAATTAAAATACAATATGAAACTATATATTAATCATTAGTACCTACCGTAGTTTTGAGATCTCGACGGTCCGATAGTTCTCGTCCAAAGAATCCAAGACATGTATCTCACATTTTTTGGCATTCACAACCGCTAGGTACCAGTGAAACTTCTCAATATTAATTGGAAGGAACACCTGCACTAACAGAGTTTTATCTCAAATTTTTCTTCTATCTTTAAATTATTAACAAAATTAACATCCGCATGATATTATATATATAATAATTATGGCATCGACAAGTTTACCATATCAGCGTGTAAATACTTTTCGACCCTTGTATAATCTGCGTCATCTTTATAGTTCAATGCCACCTTAGGATCTCCGTCACGTTTTAGCAAGCTGGAAATAAATGTATTTTCTAAATAAACATCTCCACCTTCTCTATGCTGTAGGTGTTCTTCATGTCGGATACAATGAATATAAGCACTTAGGACCTACAAAATTTTAATTTGACAGTAAAGAATTAAACCCAGATATTTGGCATACATCAATCAATGCAAAAGACAGTCTTAAACATACTTACAGCGCCATTCACTTGCTCGCCATCACGGAAAAGACAATCCATGTCATCTCTGTTTACCCAATTATTATCGATGTTGACGAGTACCCTTTTTCGGTGTTGCTTTCATGTATTCAATTATATCAGCATCTTCTTTTGTACACTCATAATCTACAGAGAAATTATTTTTATTATTAATTAATTCCCAAATAAGTAAAGAAGATACAATTGAAGACCACTCACCTTGAGGCAGGACTTTTGCATTGTTTGACTTCTTAGGTTTATTATGTCGGGATGATGCCTTCATCTGTGTGTTCAAGACTATCGACTTCACATCCTCGTCAGCACGATTCCTGTAGTCGTCTTTTTCTAGGCCAACTATTTGTCCCAAGCATCATATTCGATCGCCCTTCTGCTACATCCATGTTGATCTGCAATATATAATATCAGTGAAGAGAGGGTGAAGTAGTGAAGCAGCTTGTGAAATGAATCAGGTCCTGTGAAAAATTTTTGCTACTGTTGTTCGTCTTAATTAGTACAGCAAAAGCCCTTCTGCTAGTGTTGTTACAAGCACAGGAAGTGAATACTAAAGAAATTCTCATGTTGTTTCTTCTCGCAATTTTTCCAAGAACTGCTCATGATGTAAAAGATATGTTTTGCTGAATATACTGAATACTTTCTTCTAGGGTCTTGATTGAAGTGTTCTTTTCAATAGACCAAAATTTTGACTTTGCTCTGCTAGAAAGTATTGGAGTAGTGGACCATGTTGTACTTCCAATACAAGGGTTTTATAATAAAGTAGCGATGCATGGTAATTTAAAACAAAATAATTAAATAATAGATTGCAAACTGGGTTCAACATGATCAAAGGACACTACTTGCCTTGGCCTTGCTCAGCTGAGGGCTCTTGGTCTTCAAATCCAACTTCCGTTCCCTCGAACACGCGATCTAACGAGAGAGAAAGCAAATCGAAAAGACAAAATAAAATCAAATAAAATTCAAATGAACTCCAAAAACTTTCAAACCTGAACCAAAAAATAGAGCTCAATTTTAGATGAATTTAGAAAAAAGAATCGGGTCAATCGGAGCTAGGACGAGGGAGAACGGGCCTTTGGAAGATTGGATCTAAAGAAAATGGGGGAAAATAGGAAATTGCACTGTGCTGTGGACCGGGTGCACAGGGGAGCTGAGTCCACGGTGGACGCGGCGCACGGAACAGTGCGGGCGGTGGGCTGCTGGCGCAAGCGGCTAGGGTGACGTGGCTGCTGACGGGGCGACGCATGGACACTTGGGCTGACGTGGCGGGCTGACATGGCAGATGACGTGTCATACTGACGTGGCAGATGACGTGGCACCTGGGGGGCCTCGGGTCTTGACGTGGTCGACACGCCGCCTCAGGGTCGATGTGGTCGCTGCGTGGCGCTGACTTCGGCTTAGGGTCTACGGTGCCACGCCTAACATGCACGAGCCCCACTGTGCAGGCCGGTGCACGGTGGTCCAAGCGCACGGGAAGGCGAAGCGCCGGCGCGCGGGCGTCGGCGCCCGATGTGCGCGTGCACGGCGCGAGGCGCCGCCGGCGTGGTGTGCGGCGGCGGTGACCGAGCGCGGTCCTGGCTGGCGAGGCTCACCGCGGCAGCAGACGGCGGCGGCGGAGTTCATCGGCGGTGATTTAAGACCGGCGGCGGCGGCGATCGGCGAGTGCTCCCGGCGGCGTCAACGGAGGCTCGGCGATAGAGCATGTGTCTTTATCCTTAATAAGAATAATCACGTGAATAGTCAGAATATTATAATAAGAATAATCACGTGAAATTATAATGAAGATGGCTTCGGTGGTATCATCATATAAACAATGAAATAAAATTATGGAATACGACCTATTTATTTCTAAATATGAAAATGTGAAAATTTTAGCATGTACGATCTTGGTAAGAGATTAGTACCACCATCTATCGCATTATATTGTCCAAAAATATATGGAATTTGGCTAAAATGATCCAATCCAAGGTCAAGCACAAACACTGTCAATATAATGCTACATGACTTCACCTCGGCCTCCGTGACACTAGCAAGGGTGATGCCACCATTCGCAGATCTCTCGAATCTGAATTGGCACTCTGGCAGAGCTTTGCTGGCGGCGCACTCGAATCAAGTCCGAGAGCAGCATGACTTGGATCGAGCAAATCAAAGACTTCTTCCTTGAATATCTGAAATGTGCATCAACACACCACGAAATGAGAACAAGCATAATGGTCGTTGGAACCAATAAACGAAAAATAAGCGCTATCGGCTTTCATACCTCAATGAAGGATACCCTAATTAAAACCTCTGTATCATCCTTCATGGCATCAACTTTTCTGAATATTGTCTCCATAACTTGGGGTATTATTCCTCCACAGCTTAGCACCACCACTATAATTGGTACCCATTGTATATGTCTTACGAACTAGTCTAGAGTTGGTACAGAAAAACAGCTCAATCACGAACAAACAAATCATCTAAAAACAGTATTAATTTCATCATACTAAAAAATAGCACCTGGCCATAAGCTAGCACAGAGGCGTTGTATCCGCGGAATAATGAGTCAATTAACGGATGCACGCATTGCTCAAATATTAACGAGGAAGGAGAGCCTGTGCTGCCATAGACATGATCATAGGTGAAGACATGTGGGCCAATTTGGACCTACAATACCACGAAGAGCGTCATCAACATCCATTTGAGCCTTCAAGCCATTTGGAGAGAAATATCCGGTATTAGTAGCAATTGCGAGTTTATGCATGTTCGACGATTCGATCCAACAAGCATATGGAAATTTAGAGTTCTCGAAAAGAAATTGTGACTGGTCCCAAAGAATAAATCCCCACTACACATGTTCCGTATGCACCCATTGGCCCTTGCTGAATCAAAGTCGCCAAATAATCCTCCAATTAGCCAAAACCTCCGTAAAATCTCGCGTCGTTCACCGATCTATGCTCGCGCATGTATCGATTCGAAATCCTAGAAGCATCACGCTTTCCCGCACCACCCGATCGTACCCCAACCGGACACACCGGTCACCGGACGAATCGATACCGCGGCTCGCCGGCGTGATTTGACGCGATCGGCAGCCGAGGAGGAGCTCGGCGTGAGTCCTCGATTCGCCGGGAGGCGGCGGCCGAGTCCTCGATCGCCGGGGCGGCGGCGGGTCCTCGCCGCCGCGGGAGGCGGCGGCGGAGTCCTCGCCGCCGGGAGGCGGCGGGAGGACGCCCGACGGCACCACGATCTCGGCCGCGCCGTCAAGCCTGTGAGGAACGCGGCGGTCGCCTGCCGCTGCGTCTCGGGTTCCCCATCACCGCCGCGAGGTCGCTAGGGTTTGGTCCGATCGAGAACCGGCTAGGGTTTCGAGAGATTGGGAGGCGGATTGGATTGGGGTGGAGGATGGGGCGAGACGAGGAGGCGGAGGATGGGGAGGCGCGGTGGAGGATGAGGGGAGGCGGAGGGAGGGGAGGCACGGGGAGGATGGGGAGGCGGAGGAGGGGAGGCGTGGGGAGGATGGGGAGGCCGAGGGAGGATGGGGAGGCGAGGAGGGGCGCGGGAGGCGGAGGAGGAGGAGGCGGGGGAGGCGAGGAGGCGCGGGGGTGGAGGGGGGAGGCGCGGAGGCGGAGGGAGGGGAGGCGCGGGGGAGGAGGGGGGAGGCGGAGGGAGGAGAGGCGCGGGGGAGGAGGGGGGAGGCGGAGGGAGGGGGTACTGCAGATCCATTGAAGGATGACCGTCGGATATGGTTGGGTAATGAGAGAGAATGGAGGAGATTTAATCTGGTGCAGACGTTTTTATGATGGTGTAATTATGGGTGCATATTGTGGTGTGGACGTAGTTAAGGTCATGACTGTGGAGCAGGTAATTGTTGGGTGGATGTAAAATAATTTGAACTGGTGGATTATTAGTTTAGATGAATTCACCCGCCACGTCTAGATCATCCAGAGTTTCTTCGTAGGTACGTTACGAACAGGTGTTCTAAATTCTTGGTAATACTACTAGACCTTTGTACCGCAAGTCTTGTTATTTTCATGTTTCTCGCAGCATATATATCACAGTTTCCTTTATTGTGATTTGTTATGTTGACGTATGATAAATGAAGGGCAAAAAATGGTACTAATGCCAAAAAGACATAAGGTTTTTTTTACTGTTATTTACTTATGCGCTAACAAAACCTTACTAAAGTGACACTCCTAGATGAGATGCATCCAGGAATAAACAGATGGTACTAGTTTGAAGTTGCGTTGAGGGGTTGGTTTGATATTCAGCTATGTAATGAATGTGCTTCCACACATCTCTCTCCCTTTTGATATTGGAAATTTCTTACTGGTTCATTCAGTAGCATGCATGATTTGGAAAAATCGGTACATGAAAAGAAAAAAACTTCCAGATGCATGACCGGTCATATATATGATATACATGTGTGCAGGTGGAAGCTAGCCGGCACTGCTTCTTTTGGGGTGTGTTTGATTTGGAGTCAGGTAAGAGCAACTCCATCCCATTAGTCATTTCTCCTTCTCTATTTCCTAGGATGAAGAGGCTAGCTATTATTTTCAGCTCTCTATTTGAGTTAGCATTCCAATGGCCTAGTTATTTGAGAAGCGAGTGAGGAGGCGCTCGCCAAATCTAGCTAGCGGCCGGGAGAAAATAGCGACTCGATAAAAATGAAGAGGAGGATAAAGAACCGGTTGGAGTCCATTTCTTGAGTCATATTAGGTAAATATACAATGAAGAGTAGGATAAAGAACCGGTTGGAGTTGCTCTAAGGATGGAATGAATCTATCTCTGTTTTTAAGGATGGAACCGTCCTCATCCCCTATTGTCCCTGGAACCAAACACACTATTGGAGGCAGGTAGCGAGGAAGAGGAACGAGTCCATCCCCTCATTTTTGAGGGATGGGGGCATCCCCAATTTAGGGGAATATTCCTGGGATATTCCCCAAAGGAGATGGACTCTGTCCCTGCTGACTCCAATCCAAACAGGTCCAAATCTGGGATCGCCCCGTCCCATCCCCTATTGTCCCTGGAACCAAACACACCTTTGGTGCAGCGGCGGAACCACCGTAGGGATGAGCCAGGGTCGTCCGGATGTTCACATCGACCTTCCCCTAGGTACCTTGGCGCTTGCTCGGACGGTGGTCGCCATGGATGCTCTCATGGAGGTCGATCTCGCAATTTTGTCCTAGGTCTTCCAAATTCCGGGTTCTGCCACAGATTTGGTGTATGCATGCAACAAAAAGTCTCACAATTTTATTTTGGCCACTTTTTTTATTATGGGTAACAAGCGTTTTACATAGGAAAAGATCATCAAATTATTTATGATTATGTACTGTGAACATGCATAGCAACTAGTATTTGTGATTTGTATTGTTCCACCAGTTGACACAATTTTACCATTTGCTTCTTTCACCAAAGAAAACAGAGATGACTGTAAGTTTTTGTGGCAGATCAATTGGTTTGATACCTGCACTCCAGGCTTACACCTTGCCAACTAGTATCTGCATAATTAGACTCACTTCAATATCTGGTTTATTAACACCGAAATGGTTAGATAAGTCAAAATTGTGGTTAACGCTACCGAAATAGTTAGATAAGTCAAAGTTGTGGCTAACAATAATGTATTATTCCGAGATAAATATGGGAAAGTTGTAGGATTGGTATGGCAACAGAGGGGTGAATGGTGCCTCAAAAATTTCTCCTAAATATTCACTAATCCTTCACTCCAATTGCTACTAAACTATAAAGCTCAAGATTGGAAACCAAATCAAAGCAATCAAGTCGAAACACCGATGAACTAAAACCTTGCTTCTAGCGGTTTGACTGGTTGCTAAGAGGCAGTCTGTCTGGTGGCTTGGAGGCAGTCTAACCAGAGCTCATGGCGGTCTGACCGGCACACTTCTAGCTTGTCTGGTTAAAACATGTTCATATGCTACCCCATTAACGATTTAAGCATAAATTCTAAAACACTAATTAAAAGTATGAATTCTAGAACATTTGAACTGATCATCCCAATAAATATAAAAGCATATGAAACAAGATAAGCTACAACATCATGGTATAAATACAGTATTTAAAAGTCTATAATCAGGCAAACATGAGCGATATGATAATAACTAGACAAGCATTAGTGGTATGATAATGACCAGATAAGATTTAGTGGTATGATAAGAGCCAGGTAACTTTAGTGATATGATATCAGACATGTAACTTTAATGATATAATATTAGACATGTAATTTTAATGATATGATATTAGCTAGGTAACTTCAGTGACATGATATCAGACAGGAAACTTTAATTATATGATATCAAACAGGTAATTTGAAAGATATGATATTAGATAAGTAACTTTAATGATATGATATTAGCTAGGTAACTTCAGTGATATAATATCAGATATGTAACTTTAATGATATGATATTAGACAAGTAACTTTAATAATATGATATTAGATAGGTAACTTTAATGATACGATATTAGCTAAGCAAGCATGAGTGACATGATAATTATACTCAAGACAAAGTGACAAGTAAACTGGAAACACGTGATATGCGAAACGGAAAGGTCACGGCCGCGAGGTACTTGCCTTAGCACATTCAACAGACACGCTGCACGAGGGATCTAAGATGCGCAACTGCTCGAACATTTCTCCAAAGGCCACGTGCGAACCGTGAGGAGAAGGTGGAGGCGAATCAGGCGATGGTTAAGATAAACTGTGGAAGGACAACAAAGAGATCGTTCACCGGAAGGAAATCGTTTGCTAGAATTTCGCCGTGGAATCGCCGTTGGCCTAGCGGAAAACATTCATCTACGTGAATGGTGTCCCACCGCATGAACCCCACGAACACCACACGAACACGTGGTTCACCGTATCCCGCCAACCGCAATGCGTGAATGTGAAAGTCACCGCCAACTACTCCACCCATCGCCGCCATGCGCGCCACGCCGCCCAAGCACATGGCGCGTGTGCCCCTACAACCGTGCCTCTCTGCGGCTACCCTTGGCGCGCCGCCCCAGCGAACGCTGCGACCACGCCCTTGCCACCGACCGCCCGCATCGTCCCAGCAGCGTAGCTCGGGCCGCGCACCGTCGCTGCTTTGCTCGGTCCGCCCACTCGCGCGCGCCGTGCTACACCTCCGCCACCACGCGTGTGCCTCCGCCGTCGGCCACCGTAGCGCGCCTGTTGCACTTGCCCACGCACGTGCATGCTGCGTCACATGCCGTCGTGGCTGCCATCGCCCAACGCGTGCCTGAGGAGAGAGAGAGAGAGAGAACACAGGAGAGAGGGAGGATTAGATGGAGAGAGATAAAGATATATATGGAAGAGAGGTTATTAGTGATGAGAGAGGTTAGAGATAAGGATGAGAGAGATTAGAGATAATATGCACTTTCAAATCTTGGGCACTACAATTTAGGTGAGGAGAGAAGGCTCAAAGGTAGGTTGTGGATCACGGGCACACAGAGGCGACACGATGCAGAGGAGGGTGGGTCTGGGCAAGGCAGAGGCGCGTTAGGCTAGGGTAGCATAGGGGCACACGGCGGTAGGCGATGGTGCACTGTCGCTGCACAAGAAGGAGGCGGCATTTGCGTAGGTGCAACGGGAGCATGTCAGGCACAAAATGGTGTAGCGCGACGGGAATCTTGGGCATGGCCAGAGCATGAGTAGCAAGGGAAGGGGGTGCACAGGCTTGCTTGGGCCAAAGTTGAGGGTTTTGGTGAGGGTGGGCTAGAGGCCTAGTGGGCTGAAGAGGAGGGGGGGAAGAGTTGGGCCAAACCCAAAAGAGTTTTGGATTTTGGAAACTTTTGAAATTCGATTGCAATTTGAGTTGAACTTTTGAAGTGCAAATCAAATTTGATTTTTTTTATACAAGCAAACTTCAAGGTCCCAAAATGGAATGTTACAAACAAGAACAAAGAGACACATAATTCTGATCTTGCATTGCTCATATATGATTTATTTGATCAAATTGGGATCATGCACCCATGTTCTACATCCATCATGGCATCTAGAAAGTAAATCACAATCCAAATATGGCAAGGTTTCGCAAAGGGGTAAAGTTTTGAGCACAAAAGAAGAAAAGCGGTAAGGAAAGATCAAGAACAAGGACCAAATCAAGTTACAATAAAAGGATCAAAAAGAGGGAAAAAGTACATACCTTTTCAGAATTTTTCTTGCATTCACTTCGGATGTATGATTTTAGGCCAATTAGGATGTAGGACAGTACTCTAAATTTATGGTGTTTGCTCTTTTTATGTTTTTGCTGAAAACACTAAACTTTGATAGCTCTTTGCTAGTGGACACTATGCACATTAAAATATAATATCCGGCTGAATTGGATAGAGAGATGTTTGCGAATGATGGCAGGTGCCGCTGAATCTTACAAACTGGGCCCATGATGGAGTCCGCCTTCTCACGCTAGTGAATGTCCTTAGGGATGTTGGAGAGGCATTATTCCTCCACAAGGTCGCAGATCCTATAGAGCCTCTCGCACGGAGACAGGCTGGTAGCGGAGTGCGTCGGTGCTGAGCGCATGCACGGTGTCGAGGAGGAAGGTTGGCTTCAACAGTTTATTCAGCCTTTTGAACTCTGGATATGCGTGGATTTGTGTGGTTAATTGTTTGTTGGTTGCTTATTTGAGCGGTTGATCTATGTGGACATGGATCTAAGTAGTTATTTCTTGTTTCTTGTTTCATCAATTTTCATATTTCTTGTTCTGAAATCTCATTTGTGTGCACATCAATTTTGGAGGAATAGGGAGAGGAGAAGATGAGGGAGGAAGGAGTCAAGTGCAAAATAGACTTTTCACCTACCTTCTCTCTCCTCTATTAGTGTGTCCAGAGCTATCTTTAGCTTGCTTTGTGATAGATGCTCATTACCTACCGAACAAACCACTCCTCTGCAACAGTTGCCTACCTGAGAACAAGAAAGAAAGGGAAAACACACGCAGATGGCGATCGTCCTGGATGCTTTTGCATCCTATGTCCGCGACCTACTCACCCAGGCGGCAAAAGATGAGGTGGGCATGCTGCTCGGCATCTCTGGCGAGATCAAGAAGCTGGAGGGCAACCTGAGAACCTCAAGGCCTTCTCGCCGACGCCGAGGAGGCGCATCACCGATTTGAGCGTGCGAGGTGGGTGAGAAAGCTCGGGGGCGCCATGTACGATGCCACCGACATCCCGGAGTGTCGGCTCAAGGCCGAGGAGCGGCGGAGTCCATGGACGGGGCTCGGAGGACAAGCCGTCGGGTTGCTGCCACCCGCTGCTTTATTACACTGCGAATCCGTCTCGCCCACAAAATGGGCAGCGCGCATCAAGGCGCTCAATCAGAAGCTGGACGACATCCACAAAATGGCCGCTGATTTAAAGTTCAGTATCATCGGTTCCTACCCACACCGAAGGGCGGATATTGATGCCGATCTTCCCAGCCGCAAGACGATGTCAGAGATAGAGCAGTCGGCTATCGTCGGGAGAAGATCGAGAGGACACAAGGGAGCCGTGCGGAGCTAACCACCAACGAGACAGCAGCGGTAGCATCAAGGTGGTGTCCATTGTGGGCATCGGCGGCATCGGCAAGACCACCCTTGCCCGAAAGATCTTCAACGACGAGACCATCAATGAGCATTTCAAGAAGAAGATGTGGTTGGCGTCACCCGAACCCGACGAGGCCGAGCTGCGAGGCAGCCATCTCCCATGCCGGGGACACCACGGCGGGAGCGAGACAAGACCCTCCTCGTGCGGGCCCTCACCAACACCACAGTCGGGGAGCAAGTTTCTTCTGGTGTTGGATGATATGTGGAGTGACAAAGCATGGAACGATGTGATTAGAGTCCCAATTGTTAACGCCGGCCCCGAACAACCGGGGAGCCGAGCCGTGGTCACCACAAGAAAGGAAGACCTGACTCCACTGATGGGTGTCCTCTTCCAACAACACCATGTCAGCAAACTCGACGATGAAGATGCTTGGGCCTTGCTCAAGAAACAACTGCCGCAGGTCAGTTTATGTGTTGAATCTGCTGCTTAATTGGGTAATATAAACTAATTCTACTGCAGAGTGCGCACACATAAAAGATAGTTTAGTTTGCATTGTGATTTTCACTATTCTATTTAGCTGTTTCTCTTTCCCCCCTCCCAGATATACATAGTTGTGTTACTTTGATAATGGACGTACAGAATAACCATCCCTCTACATCATTAATATTTTCTTTAAAAATGTGAGCTTGCATGCAATTCGTGGGTTTACACCGAATGGCTGTTTTCTCATGGCACCGTAGTATTTTAAATGGTAGTGTCTGTGCGTATCCATCTATTATATTATGATATTATGAAAGTTGAGAACAGGAGATTTATAGATGCTAGAAAAAAGAGAAATATAAACACAAAGAGACTCCAAACCAATTTCAAACACAGTTCTAATTCAAAACTGAGTTGTCAATTACTCAACACCGTAATATGTGGAACACATGGGAACCATTTCACAACGATGTACAATTTATAACTGAAGTTACGTAAAATCATGTTTATATGAAAATTTATTTTTGCAACTGTACATATTACTTCTCAATAAGTAGTCTTAAATTGTTGGCAGGTAGTCGGAAATGAGAGTGACATTGATCAGCTTAAAGATATTGGGATGGGGATTATTAAAAAATGTGATGGTTTACCACTTGCTGTTAAAGTGATGGGAGGATTGCTAAGCACAAGATATCCAAGTGAACATGAGTGGAAGAGTGTTTTGAACGATCCTGCATGGTCAGTAGAAATGCCCAAGGAACTGGACTACCCACTATACTTAAGCTACGAGGACCTGTCTCCTCCACAGTTGAAGCAGTGCTTTCTACACTACTCACTTACGCCTAAAGGTGTAACTTTTGGACGTGATGTAGTTATTAGCATGTGGATTAGTGAAGGATTTGTTCAAGAAGATGGAAGCTCACAAGAAGTGGAAGAAATAGGAGCTAAGTACTACCGGGAGCTAATCACGAGGAATCTTATAGAACCAGATAGATCAATGTCTAGCATTGGACGTGTTTGCAAGATGCATGCATGATGTTGTCCGCTCCTTTGCTCAATTTATGGCTAGAGAAGAATCATTAGTGCTTGCGGAGGAGCATATTACTGGCAGTAACAATAGTCTTATTTCAAGAAAATTCCGTCGTCTGTGTATTGAACCGACCAAATCAATACCAAAGTTGGCTGATTTACAACAGCAAGAGTCGCTACGAACATTGATTATAAATTGCAAAATCAACTTTAAGCCTGGTGATTCACTGGACAGTTTCTCTATGTTGTTTTCGCCTCCGGGTTCCCCTTGCCGGAGATGATGAAGACAAGCACACAACACGTACATAAGCACAAAGAGCACAGGATGAACACAAGTATTTTTGGTGCTTCCGAACTGCACACTTTTCTGATTCATTTCTTCTCCTTTTATAGCAAATACAAAAGACCCTTCTAACTTCCCACTAACTTCAGTTTTTTCATGTATTAAACTACTTGAAAACTGCTGCATTAAACTACTAATTGCTGCATGCTAGAAACTGCTGCATGCTACTAATTCCAGAGGACTGCATACGACTAAAAATAGCAAATGCTCAAGATTAAATCCAACACTCTAGTCTACGAGTACTGAATATAAATTTTGCAGATTCAGATAGGCTGGTTGGCTCTCTGTGTCACTTGAAGCACCTAAGATACCTTTGGTTATGTGAGACAGATATATCTAGGCTGCCAGAGGACATGGATAAGATGAAGTTCTTGCAGTACATTATGTTATTCAACTGTAGGAAGCTTGTCCGGCTTCCTGGTTGCATTGTAAGACTAGTGCATCTAAGAACTCTTTCGTTAGTAGGATCGAATGTTAGTGTTGTGCCCAAGGGGTTCGGTGGGTTAACAAACCTGAGGTCACTTTTTTGTTTTCCGGTACACATGGATGGTGATGGGGGCTGGTGCAGTATGGAAGAGCTAGCACCTCTTTCTCAGCTTAGGCATCTTAGTCTAGAAGGTCTAGAAAACGTGTCGGCTAGCTTGTTCGCTGAAGGCCATGATTAGAAACAAAGAGCACCTTAGCTATTTGAAGTTGGGCTGCAACAGCAGATCTACTATGAATCCGGGGGTGGAGCAGCAGCTCTGTCCTTCACCCTCCTGCATAGAGCATGTAGATGTGGAAAGATACTTCGGGCGTCGGCTACCGGATTGGATGTGGGCGCCGGAAGCGGCGGCCTTTAAGAGCTTGAGATATTTGACGCTCGTGGACCTGACCTATTGCACCCAGCTCCCTGATGGGTGGTGTCGGCTCCCCAATTTGGAAGGCTTACAAATCGAGCGTGCTCCAGCAATCAAGCGTGTTGGGCCTGAATTCCAGTCGACCTTTCATCAGCTGGCAAGTGGAGAAGCCACTGTGACATCATCGTTTCCTAAGCTGCGAAGTCTGGGCCTGAATGGGCTGTCTGAGTGGGAGGAGTGGAAGTGGAGTTGGGAGGAGCAGGAGCAGGAGGACGTCTCCAAAGCTGCTATAGCCATGCCTGCCCTGGAACGTCTCCGAATCGAGGGGTGCAGCAAGCTGAGTCGTCTGCCACCGGGACTCGCCAACAGCAAGAGGCGTGCCCTGAGAGAAGTGGTCCTGGACGGTCTCACCAACCTAACATCTGTGGAGAACTTCCCTTCGGTTGTGAATCTTGATGTGGTCGACTGCCCCAAGCTCAAGAGCATCAGCAGTCTCTCCAGGTTGCAGAAGATCAGGATCGTCCGTTGCCCCAACGTCGAGGTGTTGGAAGGTGTCCCGGCACTCAACAGCATGATGCTGGAGGACAGAGCCATGGAGACAGTTCCAGGATACCTGCTAGGTGTAAACCCAAGGTATCTCAGGTTGGGCTGCAGCAAGAAGCTGTATGATTCCTTATCACAAGGAAGCTCCTCTGAGTGCGGCAAGTTCAGACATGTTAGGAAAGTCAGGATCTACTACTTAGCGGATGAATGACTGCAGCAGCTTCGATCGATCTGCAGCCAGGTATCGATCCAATTTACATTCATTAGTTGTAAAACTAGCATGCTCTGTTTCGTGCTGTACTTAATATTCCCTCTCTGTTCGGCTAGTTTAATTCTATTAGTATAACTGTGTAGCATCATGTGCATGTGCTAACTTGATACTTTGCCAGATCCCAAGGCCTACCCATGCATGCATCATCAACGTTTCTAATATATATTGTGTAACATCCCAAAAATTTAAATTTGAAAAATATGAAGTTTTTGAAATATTTTCGCAATATATTTTATTTGAATTTGGAGTTTATGATATTTTTCTAAAAATTTTGGTTAAGGTTTCAAGAAAATTTGAGGTTCAGGAAAGAAATTAACACTAGTGAAGTCATAACAAGGAATATGCCAATAGTAGAGCATTGAAATTTAAAAGTCGAATCTAAAAAGGGTGATCTAGAAATGGAAGGGAGAAATTTGACTTAAGGTATAAAATCGCATTTTGAGAATAATGGCATAAATAGCAATAAAAGTATCGACTAAAATACAAACACATATACATGAACACACACGCATATATATGTACAAATTGTGAAAGGAGGAGCTGTCAAAATAGGAAATAAAGATAAGCAAAATTAAATGTGCCAAAGAAATAACAATATCTGAAATTTTATGTATATATATACATTTATGTGCACAAAAAGAGCTCGGCCGCCGAATAACCCACCCATTTCTCCTCTCCTTCCCGATTGCTTCCTCGGCCGTGAGGCCCCAACCCGTTCCTCTGCGCGTGGGCGCCTCTCTCTCCTTTATTTCTCCCCGTCGCCCGCTTTCCCCATTCTTTTCTCCTTCTTCCTCCTCCCTCCTGTGGCCGCGCGCCCTCCACGTCTCCCTCTTTCCTTCTCTCTACTCAGTGCCCTGCTCTTCCATCAATGCTGCGTGCTTGCCCCGTTCCCTCGCCCTGCACCGCCGCGCGCCGAGCCCCGCGCCTCCGGCCCTTGCCCGTCGGTCCTCCACCCTGCCGCCCGGTCCTCCGCGCTTCCCCGCCCCTTAGCGGCCATAAGAAGCCCGCGCCTTCCCCCTCTTCTTCCCACCTCTTCATCCTCCTCCTCCCCCATATTTTCCCCTTTGCTCCACCGTGCGCAGTCCACCGCCGTCGTTACCGTCGCTGGCGCCTCTCCGGTGAACCATCCGCCGATTCATTGCGGTGGAGGCAGCGTCTCGGTGTCCCGAACCTTTCCCCACCGCCAATTGGAGCTGCAGCCCGCCCTAGCTCGTCGGCACCGTGCCTCTGCTCGCGCCGCCCATAGCCATCGCCGCCGGCTCTCTCTGGCACCTCCCCAGCTCCAATGGTTGCTTGGTAAGCCTCCTTCCGCCGCTCTTCCACTCATGTGCGCGCTGCCCCCTTCCCTCTCCTCCCCGGCCGCCGGCGCCTCATTCCCCACCTCGCCGCCGGCCGCATCGAGCCGCCACCCGCCCACCTCGCCGCCGCTCCGACTAATTCGCTACCACCCCTAGCTTCCCCACCCTCTATACACTCCATTTTGGCGGCCACCCATTCCCCTCCGTCTGCCGCTTGCCGCCGGCGTGCGCAGCATCGTGCACCGCCTGCCTCCCCTGTTTCAGCTGTGAAGTTCCCCCAACCCTGCTGCTTTATCAATAC
Source organism: Dendrocalamus sinicus (assembly GCA_036346575.1). Taxonomy (NCBI): domain Eukaryota; kingdom Viridiplantae; phylum Streptophyta; class Magnoliopsida; order Poales; family Poaceae; genus Dendrocalamus; species Dendrocalamus sinicus. Next base: position 10,258 of record JAYEVI010000362.1, on the reverse strand, counting down.
CGACTCCCCACCTTTAGTTGCGAAACACCGATGGCGGTTAGCTGCCCGAGCATGCGCTACTCCTTCGATCCTAAGTCCCGGGTTCGATTCCCATATTCCCCCATTTCCCACTCTTTTCACTCCTAGTTTTGGTGTTTTGTTTCTTTACTCCATGGCAGTTAAGGAAAAGTTTGGAGAACTAGAGATTACTCTATGGTAGCCCACATATTTTACTAGGATGTGAATGACATTATTTAAGATTTAATATTTGTATAATTACCATACATGAATAATTAGTGTGCCTCTATTAATTGTTTTAAATCTGAAAATTGATAGTAGAATATTAGTAAGAGATGGTTTTATCATAAACATTAATGCATCACAGAAACCTTAGTTAGACTAAAATAGCAATTAAGCTCATATCAAAGTAATTAGCCTAAATCTTATTAGGTCAAACGAAATTGTTCAAGATTTAATACTAGTTAATTACCATATATGCATAATTAATGTGTCTTGATTATTTATCTTAATCTAAGAATTAAGTGTAGGCCATAATAAAAGAGGGATTCTAAAGTTAATAGACACCCAACCAAGAAGACATCCAAGTTAAATGTAGGAAAATAAATTAGACACCAAATGTAACTATAAATAGCAAGCCAAGACATCACCTAATGTACATATATACGATCTTTTCTTTACAACTCACCTTGCACTAAATAACCACCAAGAAACATAAATTAATGACAACCTTTAATCAAAAGGATAATTTTTGCGTAGAAATGCCTTGTTATATATATATATATATATATATATATATATATATATATATATATATATATATATATATATATATATATATATATATATATATATATATATATATATATATATATATATATATATATATATATATATATATATATATATATATATGAGGCAACTATAATAAAGAAAACCCTAAGTCCTTGGATTGTTAAAAGTAATCCACTCAATATAGCAATGTAAATAGTAACCATCACTAGCATGGCATCGATAAATAATCCTCAACCGTAGATTTAATCGACCATTGATATTAAAGTATAACCTGATATGGCGTGCTCAGTCTTAGATAAATAAATTTAAATAACAACAATAGCCATAATAATAACACTATAATGGTAACTAAAATGTACATAAAATATCCACGATAGCTAAATCAAAGGGCATATTAATATATAGGCACAAAATATATATGTATATATAATGGCCATGGGTCATCCACAACAAAAATAGTCTCGCTAGTATGTAATAGGGTGTCAGTAATACTAGGCATAACTAGGAGTAATATAGAAAAGCAAATAAAATTAATTGAGATATAAAATAAGGTTATTTGATATTTAATAATAGATTAAAAGTTATATATAAGTAAATAATGTCCTGGATTTAAATATGAGTTTTGAATTAAAAGTATTAGTACAAGTTGACATTGGTTAATTATCCAAAATTTCGTAAAGATATTGGATATCATGTTTAGCTATAAAAGCAAGGCTTTAAACACAAGGGTACCCTTAATAGTAAATAAAAATACATGACCTAACATTAAAACGCCGCCATCAAAACATAGAAATAATTGCATATAAGTGATTGATCGGTTAGTTAATAAAATTTAGTAGGAGGGTAAAATAGGAGCTTAAGTTTCGACTAACGTTACACATGAAATAATTAAATGGCATATTTCCTAAAGACTCCAATTAAAAGAAATACAATTTGAAGTTAAGGGAATAAATCAGGTATTAGACTTGACTATAAAAACCAGACTCTAAATTAAAGAATTTCTTTGAATTCTAACTAAGTAAATGCCGTAACAGTTAACATATAATCATAAAATAAATCTTAATGTTAACTTTAATTAAATGACAAATCAAGCAGCTTCATAGAATTAAGTAAACAACATGTTGTAACCATTGGGAACAAAATTCATATTTAAAGTTAGAAAAACATAATTTAAAGTATAAGCTCGTCATTAGTAGTCATCGATAAATAGGTCTCCACGGCAACTTTAGGAAAAGTGGTAGTGAATAAGAATATAATTCATTATTAAACATCAATGAGGCAATTAAACATTCATGTGCTTGATGAATTATTAAAATTAACCTTTAGGAGGATACTTGAATAATTAGTAAGTAAAACCCCATAAAATATCATAACTCAAGTTGTAAGGAATACATGCCCACCGGACTCGTGCATCGATACATAGGTCTATCTAACTCATGGAACTTCTTTGGTAAATGTAAAAATAGTAAAAAGAAGTTATTAAATAAAAAGATCAGGATATCGTATTATACCACTGATCTTGCCTCAAATCACCCGAATCACCCATCAGCTCAAAGTAAAACTAAATTGAGATTATTCGGATTTATTTGGATCTTTTGAGTTACTTGCTTTTATTTGGATTCAGTCGTTTGTCGCGTAATTAGAAATTGGAGTCCTGAAGATTCTATGGAGCAAGCGAGAACGAGATTGATGAAGACCAGGAATTAAAGATCATCGCATGATACAACATTGTGTGAGCATAAGCCCGCGGTAAACCGCGCCAGGCGAGTCAATACTTTGATCATATTGAACCTACTTTTTCTGCAAATTACTTTGATTTAAATTATCAAATTGCATGCGGTTATTTATATGCAAATACATGTTAATTTAAGATTCTAGTTCTATGCCCATCGTTACCTTGAATAATATTACACCTCTTTTGGAATATTTGAATGTGTGAACCTTGTCGCCCTAGCAAAATTATAATAATAGCCTTTCGAAAATAAGTCTCTAAATATATGCCATGCTTAGAATTGCATAGATACTCAGGGGCGCTGAAATGCCCCAAACATCATTAACACTTTTATTCATGAGAAACTGGTGTGGACAGTCATGGTGGGAATGACTGGTATATTTTGATAAGATTACTTTATGCTCCCAAAAATCCCAACTTAAATATCTGAGCGGATGGTTTGGGGGCTGGTATGTGGTGCGGTGGGAGCACAAATTATGGAGTGTGGTAGAACCGCTCAGGTAATCCTAATGACCGAATCTTGTCATGACCTCCTGTGTAAAACCGCGCAACCACAAGTCTGCAAAGTGCAACTTGGCTAAGTAAATTTATCGAAACCTCCAGACTCATCTCACTGGTAGTGGATAGAAGTGGATACGCAAGGGTAAGAGAAAGCCTAAAGGGACACCGAGTGGAGGGTGAAGTTTCCCAGTCGTACTAGTGCTGAGGGGAGTGGAGCCCGAATAACGCTAGTAACCGTGTGGAACATTCCGTGCATAGATGGGACCCACCGCAAGTGGGAGAAGCCCATAAAGTGAGATGACAAAAGGGACTAGATATTTTGAAAAGTTACTGTGATGGTCTGCTCAACCACATGTCTAAGGAATCATGTGGGGCAATGAGTTGATTGTCTCTTGTGGTGAAAGTGTACAAACTCTGCAGAGTCAAAACTATTCGAATAGCCGTGCCCACGGTCAAGGGCGGACATGGGAACTTAACTAGATATAGTTCTGTTTTAAAAACATTGGAAACTGGGAATGGAAACTTGAAGGGCGAAGGACTGCCCTGGTTTGGAATTGTCCTAGGTGTCGTCCCAGTGGTAAGTTAAGCGGCTATAACGTTGAAGAAATTGCTATATGGTGTAGATGCCGTAACAGTGGATGGAATCTGAATCGATATTAATAATGCATTTTCTTGTACATTATGATTTGTTCCAAAATTGCTAAGTCATAGGGCTTTTTAATTAATTGTATTCAAAAGCACTCCTTGCAAAACAAAATAACCCGAGCCTCTCCTTTGATAAGCCATGCATACTATGTAATTGCATTCTGTGTGTTGGCTCGCGAGCACGGTGGTTTGTGCTCATATTCGCTTCCCCCCAATCCAGAATCAGGAATCAAATCACTACGCTTCAGCAATACTTTTGGATCATGATGGCGAAAAAGATGAAGACGTCAAGAACTAGGTCGCGAACCTCCAGTTATCGCTCGTGGGCATGTCACGAAGGTCCCACCACATGCTTCGTTCTTCCGCTGTTGCAATTTATTGATTTCGGCCTAATCGCCCATGAGTAAGTCTACTATTAAATTTACGCTTCTACATGATATGTATTTTGATATTCATTACATCAGAATCGTGAGCACTATCTACTGATCCGTGGAATAGTGCAATAAAATCATGATGGATTCGGATGGTAAAATCTGAGGTCTAACATATTGGTAGCTCTAAATTAATTAATTATCCATCAAAACTACTTTCTTATGGGCACATTTTCAACCTTGGTGGCACACTTAATAAATTTATTGCTGCATCAATCGAATCGAATACTATTTGAGAGCTTGGCAACAGGACAAGTTTTACTTTAACAATAGGAATGCATCCATGTATTGAAGGCTAGAAAAGAAATCAGACTTCAAGGTTTTTGATATATAGCCCTGCTTATATATGAAATATTAATGGATCAGACAGGGACAAATGCAATCATGCATCATGTAATTATAATTAGACAGGGACAAATGCAATCATGAATCATGTAATTATAATTACAGGGTGGCATATACTTTCATTCTGCCTTCTCCTATATTTCTGTAACTCGATCTTGCAGAGCTGGAAACATGGATTTCTTGCTGAAGATTGGGTTGTCATAAACTTTTCTTGTGGATCTCTATCCTGTTAGTCATTGTAAAATTGTGATCGTGTTTGTCTATTGAAAATGAAATTAAGGCACAAGGAGTTCTATCTTTCATCCGTATGCTAGTGTCTTAATATATTTTCTATGTTTTCTCTTATTTTGAAACAAATATTTCCTTCTTTTTTGACTATGTTGTTTCATGGGATGAATAGGAACAAGACATATGCGGAAGAACATGAGAGACAAATATTTCCCACGCCACGTCAACAACCAGATCATGCAGAGTTTCTTCGTAGGTACGTCACGAACATGTGTTTTAAATTCTTGGAAATACTACTAGCACTTTGTAACGCAATCAGACGTCTTGTTATTTTCATGTTTCTCAGCATATCACGCTTTCATTCATTGTGATTCGTGATGTTGATATATGATAAATGAATGTCAAAATGGTACTAACGCAAAAAAAAAAGACAAGGTTTTTAACTGTCAGTTACTTATGAGCTGAGGAAAACCTTACTAAAATTGACGCCCCTCGATGAGATGCATCCAAGAATAAAAAACATGGTACTAGTATGAAGTTGCGTTGAGGTGTAGGTTCAATATTCAGCTTGTAATGAAAGTGCTTCGAGTCATGAAAGTGCTTGTAGACTATGGTAATTGGCACACCCTCTGCTGCTGCCTGCGATGTAATTATATCCGCAAGAACCTTTTATACCTCATACTCTGTTACACCTTAGTTCATAGGTGTAAATACAGTACAGAAAAGGGCCGAGACGGCACGGCTGATGAGAGAGCTCTTTAGGAGAAAGGAAGGGCCATGAAGATACTAGAGATGGCAATGGGTACCCGGAATCTGATACCCGGTGGGTTTTTATTCTATTAGGGCATAGGTCTGAATCAATTTTCTAACCCATGGGTCTCTTAATGGGCAAAAAACCCAACTCATCGGTCCGCTGGTTCGGGTACATTCCTATAATACCCAAACCCGTAAACCTATGGGTAATATAAATCCGATCCATAGGAGTTATAAACCTGTGCTCTCGAGCAAACCGCCCATTAGCCCCAATGCCCCATACGGTATAACCTAGCACTCGGACTCACTCGTCACTACTCACTCCTCCCCAATCCCCACCCCGATTCAACAGCCGCAGCAGCGGCGCGATCTGCGCTCGCGCTCGGTCTCCGGCTCTCCGCTCGCTCTTCACGCTTGGGAACAAGTCAAGTACAAGGAGCGATTGATGTCTCTCTTTTGGTTTTAAGCGAGTTGTGAATCGTGAGCTTGTAATGAACTTGCCGTATCTTGACATGCTATGCCGATGAACTATGAACCGAGAATTGATGGAGTGAACTAGTGATGTGCATTGTGGATTTGTCGTTGCTTGTTTCATGCATAGTAGCATATAAATTGAATTTATTATTGACTTGCTAAGCACTGCAGTTCCCCGAACTTTGTCCTTTTAGCTCCTCATGTTTGATTTGGTTGTGCCTTCAATGTTGTTCTTGTATGGAGAATTGTAAGTTGATTATATCTAAGTACTGCGCCACAATTTTCCATGTAGTTGAATTTGATCTAGTATGCAGTGTTGATATTTGAAATCTTTCTGTCTATGCTGTGGTGCAGAATGCTCTATGCTCAACCATACAGACCCATCTCAAAACCTGCTTCACTTAATGTGTTTGGACTGACAGAAAAACTAGACATGAACTGACAGAAAAACTAGACATTAATGGAGGTTCCTAGGCGTTCACCCAGCTGTTCCACTACTTAATAGTAGCACCAAAAAATGAGTTCTGGATAAGTGATATACTAGGAGTACTGCACTGTCTGCAATCTACACAGTTGTTATCGAGCACGGGCGACCCGTGGGTACCCATTACCCGAGTGGGCATGGGTCTGAGCAAAAATCTGCACCCGTCACGGGCATGGTTTTTAAGCGGGCACGTCCAACTTTCATTGGCACGGATTTGAGATAGCAAAACCCAGCGGGTTTGTGCCCGTTGCCATGACTAGAAGATACAATGCGTAGGAGAGCTCTTTAGGAGAAAGGAGGGACCATAAAGATACAATGCATCTCTTTATATAGAGGTGGTATATCCTAAAGAATCGAAACAAAACTAAAAAATAGCAACTAACCAAAAGAAAATGACAAGCACGGAAACTTACAGTCCTAATCCCTAAATTAGAGCATCTCCAATATTTCATATTTTAATAGAAGAGAGAGAAAATCTATCTCTTGATCAAGAGCTAGTCTCATACACATATTCCAAAATTATGTGAGAGTGTCATGTGAGGCTATTTATGTTATGAGCTATATGCTAAAAGTTAGTACTATTGGAGAAGTTATTTTAGAGATAGTAACTAGCTCATACTAGAGGAGGCTGCCATATGTGCTATAGGGTGCTGGGTGCAGCCCCTTTCTAATAGGTTGTGGCTCCCCTTGGTCTACGTCCCTAACATACTCGGTGCAAATTGCAAAATGTTTTCCCATGATGCATTTGAAATTTAGAACAATTAGCCATCAACCCGTGCGGATGCTACATATATGTTCTTTCAATTATAACACTGTGTCCAATATTTTTGCAAGTTTAATCCAAATTTTTCATAAAGTTGGACTGTAATTTTTTGTGCGCTTTAGCTAGTTAACCTGATTTGAAATTAATGCCAAAATTAGTTTATGACTTGAATTATAATGTTACCATGGGATTTCAATTCATATATGATTCCTAATTTAGTTTAACTTCAGTTTTATAAAAATTCAAATTTTAATTCTATTCACAATTAAAATTTTATATAATATTTAGAATTTTAATTATGGACTCAGGAGGCCACGACGGTTTCATGTGAGCAACCGGCCCCAACTGTCGGCGCTGTTTTTCTTTTGATGAGAAAGATTGAACTCGATGCAGGGTGAAGGACGGAACTGCGGCTTTTTAATAGTTGAGATATAATATTTGTATTTTTTGGGTCCCCATGTGTATAATTATATTCTAAAATTAATTCACAATTTGAATTAAATTAGGACAATAGTTTTATTACGAAATGTGAATTTATATATAATACTGCAAAAATATTTTCCCAAAACTAAATTATGTCCATTTTAAAATTAGCCCCAGATGTGAATTTATATATCAGGGTTCAGGAATTTGACTTTGATTTGAACCTATATTATTTCTAAATTTGGGACCTTTTCAGTTTCATCTCAAACATAAACAATATTATTTTTTAGATTCATGTTTACACTACTTTTTTTCGTGATGTTGTGATGAACACGCCATGATTAATTAATTATTAAAAAGTTGAGCCAAGAATGTAACACAAATCTAATTAACCTCTGTAGCATGCATGCTTGTTCGTGGCTTTGATCTACCGATTGGGATTAATTATTAAAAATAATTATGAACTTCTTTTGTAGGCCTCTATCGCCTCTTATTCCGTTGTAAAATTGTGATCTTGTTTATCTAAGAAAATGAAATTAAGCACAAGGAGTTCTATCTTTCATCCGTATGCTAGTATCTGAATATATTTCCTACGTTTTCTCTTGTTTTGAAAAAAAATATTTCCTACCTTTTCGTTTCAGGCCTGCTCTTTTTGGCTGCGGCTTTTGGCTGCGGCTTGTGACTTTTGGGCTGTTTGTACAAGAGATTACAGAGTAACAGAAACTCACATACAGTTTTTACTGATATAAATGAAGTCAGTAAAGTATGTACTACAATTAACTAGTAGACCTTATCTTGAAAAAATATTTTGTTTAAAAGCTAGTTATTGTAGAAAAATCGAAAAGCAATTTTTAGAAGCTAAAAGAACACGGCCATATGTTTTTCACTTGACCACGCTTGACTTCGCCCTCCACGCCTAGATCATCCAGAGTTTCTTCGTAGGTACGTTACGAAAAGGTGTTTTAAATTCTTGGTAATACTACTAGACCTTTGTACTGCTGTCTTGTTATTTTCATGTTTCTCGCAGCATATATATCACAGTTTCCTTCGTTGTGATTTGTTATGTTGACGTATGATATATTAAGGGCAAAAAATGGTACTAATGCCAAAAAGACATACGGTTTTTTAGTGTTATTTACTTATGAGCTAACCAAAACCTTACTAAAAGTGATGCTCCTAGATGAGATGCATCCACGAGTAAACAATATGATACTAGTATGAAGTTGCGTTGAGAGGTAGGTTCGATATTCAGCTTGTAATGAAGGTGCTTCCACTCATGTCACCCTTTTCTATTGGAAATTTCTTCTGGCTCACTCAGTTTGCATGCATGATTTGGAGAAACTGTAGCTATACTATACATGAAAAGAAAAACTTAATACGTTTCCACGGATGCATGGCGGTCATATACATGATACACATGTATGCATGAGAGACCATGTGGAGGTCACCTCATGGTTGTGATGAGTAATTGACTCTTGTTCTTGGAAGAGTGAGTTTGGTTTTGAGGTTTGAGCTGCCTCTACAAAGTCGTAAGCCTTGAGAATGGCTCTTTCTCATTGGGTAGGCTTGAGACCACCGTGGTAAAGGGGTTTACGACTTGGTAGTCGTAGTCGAGCTTACATCTTTGTGTTCAGCAGAGTGTCAAGCTTTATCAGTGGTTATAGATTGCCTCACGACCTCGGTGTGTTGTCTCTGTGAGGTCGCAAGTTCCTTCGGTGGTCGCGAATGTTTACGACCATCTTTGTGACTATTGAGTGGTGGCGGACGGTTTGCCATGGTCGGAAGTCACCGGGAGGCGTCGACCGATTTTAGCCGTGGTCGAAGGCCATCGGCAAGTTCGACCACTTGTTGGAAGTCGAAGGCCACGAAAGTTTACGCCACCGTTGAGTAGGTTACGTGCGATCGTAGCATCTAGGAGAGGTCGGAATCCTTTTATCGACTTTGTTGTTCTGGTGAACACGGTAAACTTGTTGATCGGTGGTCGAAAGGCTTTACGAGCACGTTGGTCGTGGTCGGAAGCGCGCGCTGTTTACGACCACGTTGTCATGAGCTGGCGGTGGAAGTCGTAAGTCGAAGCTACGACCATGTTGTAGCAGTCGCGGTCGAAGTCGGCGCTCAAGTTTCTGGACTGCGACCACGTTGCGAGGCGATCGAATGTGGTCGTGGCTCGATCGTTGCGGTCGTAAGTGGTCGGAAGGGCTTCGACAACGATAATATTCGGGTATGTGGTCGAATGGGTTTCACCACGATGGAACCTCTGGTTTTGGTCGTAGCCTCTTGGAATCGATCGTGTGGACCGCTGGCGCGGTCGGTTTAGTGTAATCGATCGTATGATCTTTTGGGCTAGTCGTATTTATCCGAGATGGAGAGTCATTTACAGAGTCTATTGGAGACGTTTTTTCTCCAATAATAACCAAATTTATCTTTAGAAAATGATTTAGCTCTTCTCTTGGAGTTGCTCTAAGGGCAAAAAATGGTACTAATGCCAAAAAGACATACGGTTTTTTAGTGTTATTTACTTATGAGCTAACCAAAACCTTACTAAAAGTGATGCTCCTAGATGAGATGCATCCACGAGTAAACAATATGATACTATGAAGTTGCGTTGAGAGGTAGGTTCGATATTCAGCTTGTAATGAAGGTGCTTCCACTCATGTCACCCTTTTTCTATTGGAAATTTCTTACTG
>JAYEVI010000360.1:0-86734 GCA_036346575.1 Dendrocalamus sinicus | reverse complement strand
TCGATTTTGAGAAAGGTTAACACAGAGTCGGATGGATTCAAAATCAATGCGGAAAATAGTTAGGGCACACGTGAAGTCCATTCGATGTGTTTGGCACTCGTTTCATTTGTCGCTCGATTTGCGAGTAGAGTTGAAAGTACACGTCGGAATCCATTTGGTGGAAAGTTTAACACGTCGACAGATTCAAAATGTACACCAAAGTGAGTGGGGAAGCATATGAAGTCCATTCGGGTATTTGTTACTCGATTTCATTTCGTGACTCGATTTAAGACGCATACGCGCTTTACATTTCCGTCGAAACCCATTTTGGAGAAAGTTTACCGTCGAGTTGGATGGATTCGAAATGCGTGCCAAAATGAGATATGATGCATGTCAAGTCCATTCAAGGTTTTTGCCACTCAGTTTATTTCATCTCTCGATTTCACATACATGGAGTTTGCGATGCCCGTCGGAAGAATTCGATTTTGAGGAAAGGTTAACACAGTCGGATGGATTCAAAATCAATGCGGAAAATAGTTAGGGCACACGTGAAGTCCATTCGATGTGTTTGGCACTCAGTTTCATTTTGTCGCTCGATTTCGCGCGAGTAGAGTTGAAAGTACCCGTCGGAATCCATTTCGGTGGAAAGTTTAACACGGAGTCAGACAGATTCAAAATGTACGCCAAAGTGAGTGGGGAAGCATATGAAGTCCATTCGGGGTATTTGTTACTCAGTTTCATTTCGTGACTCGATTTAAACGCGCAGCTTTACATTTCCCGTCGAAACCCATTTTGGAGGAAAGTTTACCGTCCAGTTGGATGGATTCGAAATGCGTGCCAAAATGAGATATGATGCACGTCAAGTCCATTCAAGGTGTTTGCCACTCAGTTTGTTTCATCTCTCGATTTCACATACATGGAGTTTGCGATGCCCGTCGAGTCGATTTTGAGAAAGGTTAACACGAGTCGGATGGATTCAAAATCAATGCGGAAAATAGTTAGGGCACACGTGAAGTCCATTCGATGTGTTTGGCACTCGTTTCATTTGTCGCTCGATTTGCAAGTAGAGTTGAAAGTACCGTCGGAATCCATTTGGTGGAAAGTTTAACACGGAGTCGAGACAGATTCAAAATGTACGCCAAAGTGAGTGGGAAGCATATGAAGTCCATTCGGGTATTTGTTACTCGTTTCATTTCGTGACTCGATTTCAGACGCATATTGTTTACATTTCCGTCGAAACCCATTTTGGAGGAAAGTTTACCGTCGATTGGATGGATTCAAATGCGTGCCAAAATGAGATATGATGCACGTCAAGTCCATTCAAGGTTTTGCCACTCGGTTTATTTCATCTCTCGATTTCACATACATGGAGTTTGCGATGCCCGTCGAATCGATTTTGAGAAAGGTTAACACAGTCGGATGGATTCAAAATCAATGCGGAAAATAGTTAGGGCACACGTGAAGTCCATTCGATGTGTTTGGCACTCGATTTCATTTGTCGCTCGATTTGTGCGAGTAGAGTTGAAAGTACCGTCGGAATCCATTTGGTGGAAAGTTTAACACGTCGTCGAGATTCAAAATGTACGCCAAAGTGAGTGGGGAAGCATATGAAGTCCATTCGGGTATTTGTTACTCGATTTCATTTCGTGACTCGATTTCAGACGCACGCGATTTACATTTCCGTCGAAACCCATTTTGGAGGAAAGTTTACCGTCCAGTTGGATGGATTCGAAATGCGTGCCAAAATGAGATATGATGCATGTCAAGTCCATTCAAGGTGTTTGCCACTCAGTTTGTTTCATCTCTCGATTTCACATACATGGAGTTTGCGATGCCCGTCAGAATTCGATTTTGAGGAAAGGTTAACACGCAGTCGGATGGATTCAAAATCAATGCGGAAAATAGTTAGGCACACGTGAAGTCCATTCGATGTGTTTGGCACTCGCCATTTTGTCGCTCGATTTGTGAGTAGAGTTGAAAGTACCCGTCGGAATCCATTTCGGTGGAAAGTTTAACACGGAGTCAGACAGATTCAAAATGTACGCCAAAGTGAGTGGGGAAGCATATGAAGTCCATTCGGGGTATTTGTTACTCAGTTTCATTTCGTGACTCGATTTCAGACGCGCCGCGAGCTTACATTTCCGTCGAAACCCATTTTGGAGGAAAGTTTACCGTCCAGTTGGATGGATTCGAAATGCGTGCCAAAATGAGATATGATGCACGTCAAGTCCATTCAAGGTGTTTGCCACTCAGTTTGTTTCATCTCTCGATTTCACATACATGGAGTTTGCGATGCCCGTCGAGTCGATTTTGAGGAAAGGTTAACACAGCAGTCGGATGGATTCAAAATCAATGCGGAAAATAGTTAGGGCACACGTGAAGTCCATTCGATGTGTTTGGCACTCGTTTCATTTTGTCGCTCGATTTGTGAGTAGAGTTGAAAGTACACGTCGGAATCCATTTCGGTGGAAAGTTTAACACGAGTCGATGATTCAAAATGTACGCCAAAGTGAGTGGGGAAGCATATGAAGTCCATTCGGTATTTGTTACTCGATTTCATTTCGTGACTCGATTTAAATGCGCATGCAGCTTTACATTTCCGTCGAAACCCATTTTGGAGGAAAGTTTACCGTCCAGTTGGATGGATTCGAAATGCGTGCCAAAATGAGATATGATGCACGTCAAGTCCATTCAAGGTGTTTGCCACTCAGTTTGTTTCATCTCTCGATTTCACATACATGGAGTTTGCGATGCGTCGAGTCGATTTTGAGGAAAGGTTAACACAGAGTCGGATGGATTCAAAATCAATGCGGAAAATAGTTAGGCACACGTGAAGTCCATTCGATGTGTTTGGCACTCGATTTCATTTGTCGCTCGATTTCACGCGAGTAGAGTTGAAAGTACCGTCGGAATCCATTTCGTGGAAAGTTTAACACGGAGTCGAGCGATTCAAAATGTACGCCAAAGTGAGTGGGGAAGCATATGAAGTCCATTCGGGTATTTGTTACTCGATTTCATTTCGTGACTCGATTTAAGACGCACGCTTTACATTTCCGTCGAAACCCATTTTGGAGGAAAGTTTACCGTCCAGTTGGATGGATTCGAAATGCGTGCCAAAATGAGATATGATGCACGTCAAGTCCATTCAAGGTTTTTGCCACTCAGTTTATTTCATCTCTCGATTTCACATACATGGAGTTTGCGATGCGTCGAGTCGATTTTGAGGAAAGGTTAACACAGAGTCGGATGGATTCAAAATCAATGCGGAAAATAGTTAGGGCACACGTGAAGTCCATTCGATGTGTTTGGCACTCAGTTTCATTTTGTCGCTCGATTTCGCGCGAGTAGAGTTGAAAGTACCCGTCGGAATCCATTTCGGTGGAAAGTTTAACACGGAGTCAGACAGATTCAAAATGTACGCCAAAGTGAGTGGGGAAGCATATGAAGTCCATTCGGGGTATTTGTTACTCAGTTTCATTTCGTGACTCGATTTCGTACGCACGCAGTTTACATTTCCCGTCGAAACCCATTTTGGAGGAAAGTTTACCGTCGATTGGATGGATTCAAATGCGTGCCAAATGAGATATGATGCACGTCAAGTCCATTCAAGGTGTTTGCCACTCAGTTTGTTTCATCTCTCGATTTCACATACATGGAGTTTGCGATGCCCGTCAGAATTCGATTTTGAGGAAAGGTTAACACAGAGTCGGATGGATTCAAAATCAATGCGGAAAATAGTTAGGGCACACGTGAAGTCCATTCGATGTGTTTGGCACTCGCCATCATTTGTCGCCGATTTGCGCGAGTAGAGTTGAAAGTACCGTCGGAATCCATTTCGTGGAAAGTTTAACACGAGTCGATGATTCAAAATGTACGCCAAAGTGAGTGGGAAGCATATGAAGTCCATTCGGGTATTTGTTACTCGATTTCATTTAGTGACTCGATTTCAGACATACGCGATTTACATTTCCCGTCGAAACCCATTTTGGAGGAAAGTTTACCGTCCAGTTGGATGGATTCGAAATGCGTGCCAAAATGAGATATGATGCACGTCAAGTCCATTCAAGGTGTTTGCCACTCAGTTTGTTTCATCTCTCGATTTCACATACATGGAGTTTGCGATGCCCGTCAGAATTCGATTTTGAGGAAAGGTTAACACAGAGTCGGATGGATTCAAAATCAATGCGGAAAATAGTTAGGGCACACGTGAAGTCCATTCGATGTGTTTGGCACTCAGTTTCATTTTGTCGCTCGATTTCGCGCGAGTAGAGTTGAAAGTACACGTCGGAATCCATTTCGGTGGAAAGTTTAACACGGAGTCAGACAGATTCAAAATGTACGCCAAAGTGAGTGGGGAAGCATATGAAGTCCATTCGGGGTATTTGTTACTCAGTTTCATTTCGTGACTCGATTTCGTACGCACGCAGTTTACATTTCCCGTCGAAACCCATTTTGGAGGAAAGTTTACCGTCCAGTTGGATGGATTCGAAATGCGTGCCAAAATGAGATATGATGCACGTCAAGTCCATTCAAGGTGTTTGCCACTCAGTTTGTTTCATCTCTCGATTTCACATACATGGAGTTTGCGATGCCCGTCAGAATTCGATTTTGAGGAAAGGTTAACACAGAGTCGGATGGATTCAAAATCAATGCGGAAAATAGTTAGGGCACACGTGAAGTCCATTCGATGTGTTTGGCACTCAGTTTCATTTTGTCGCTCGATTTCGCGCGAGTAGAGTTGAAAGTACACGTCGGAATCCATTTCGGTGGAAAGTTTAACACGGAGTCAGACAGATTCAAAATGTACGCCAAAGTGAGTGGGGAAGCATATGAAGTCCATTCGGGGTATTTGTTACTCAGTTTCATTTCGTGACTCGATTTACGTGCGCAGCTTACATTTCCGTCGAAACCCATTTTGGAGGAAAGTTTACCGTCCAGTTGGATGGATTCGAAATGCGTGCCAAAATGAGATATGATGCACGTCAAGTCCATTCAAGGTGTTTGCCACTCAGTTTGTTTCATCTCTCGATTTCACATACATGGAGTTTGCGATGCCCGTCAGAATTCGATTTTGAGGAAAGGTTAACACAGTCGGATGGATTCAAAATCAATGCGGAAAATAGTTAGGGCACACGTGAAGTCCATTCGATGTGTTTGGCACTCGATTTCATTTTGTCGCTCGATTTGTGCGAGTAGAGTTGAAAGTACCGTCGGAATCCATTTCGTGGAAAGTTTAACACGAGTCGAGACAGATTCAAAATGTACGCCAAAGTGAGTGGGGAAGCATATGAAGTCCATTCGGTATTTGTTACTCGATTTCATTTCGTGACTCGATTTAAGACATGCACGCTGTTTACATTTCCGTCGAAACCCATTTTGGAGGAAAGTTTACCGTCGATTGGATGGATTCAAATGCGTGCAAAATGAGATATGATGCACGTCAAGTCCATTCAAGGTTTTGCCACTCGGTTTATTTCATCTCTCGATTTCACATACATGGAGTTTGCGATGCCCGTCGAGTCGATTTTGAGGAAAGGTTAACACGTAGTCGGATGGATTCAAAATCAATGCGGAAAATAGTTAGGGCACACGTGAAGTCCATTCGATGTGTTTGGCACTCGTTTCATTTTGTCGCTCGATTTGCATGAGTAGAGTTGAAAGTACCGTCGGAATCCATTTCGGTGGAAAGTTTAACACGTCGTCGACAGATTCAAAATGTACGCCAAAGTGAGTGGGGAAGCATATGAAGTCCATTCGGTATTTGTTACTCGTTTCATTTCGTGACTCGATTTAAATGCACGCAGCTTACATTTCCGTCGAAACCCATTTTGGAGGAAAGTTTACCGTCGATTGGATGGATTCAAATGCGTGCAAAATGAGATATGATGCACGTCAAGTCCATTCAAGGTGTTTGCCACTCGGTTTGTTTCATCTCTCGATTTCACATACATGGAGTTTGCGATGCGTCGAGTCGATTTTGAGGAAAGGTTAACACAGAGTCGGATGGATTCAAAATCAATGCGGAAAATAGTTAGGCACACGTGAAGTCCATTCGATGTGTTTGGCACTCGCCATTTTGTCGCCGATTTGCGAGTAGAGTTGAAAGTACACGTCGGAATCCATTTGGTGGAAAGTTTAACACGTCGTCGCACGATTCAAAATGTACGCCAAAGTGAGTGGGAAGCATATGAAGTCCATTCGGGTATTTGTTACTCGATTTCATTTCGTGACTCGATTTAGACGCACGCGCTTTACATTTCCGTCGAAACCCATTTTGGAGGAAAGTTTACCGTCGATTGGATGGATTCAAATGCGTGCCAAAATGAGATATGATGCACGTCAAGTCCATTCAAGGTGTTTGCCACTCGGTTTGTTTCATCTCTCGATTTCACATACATGGAGTTTGCGATGCCCGTCGAGTCGATTTTGAGGAAAGGTTAACACGTAGTCGGATGGATTCAAAATCAATGCGGAAAATAGTTAGGGCACACGTGAAGTCCATTCGATGTGTTTGGCACTCGCCATTTTGTCGCTCGATTTGCGAGTAGAGTTGAAAGTACACGCCGGAATCCATTTCGGTGGAAAGTTTAACACGAGTCGAAGATTCAAAATGTACGCCAAAGTGAGTGGGAAGCATATGAAGTCCATTCGGTATTTGTTACTCGAGTTTCATTTCGTGACTCGATTTACGCGCCGCAGACTTACATTTCCGTCGAAACCCATTTTGGAGGAAAGTTTACCGTCGATTGGATGGATTCAAATGCGTGCAAAATGAGATATGATGCACGTCAAGTCCATTCAAGGTGTTTGCCACTCGGTTTGTTTCATCTCTCGATTTCACATACATGGAGTTTGCGATGCCCGTCGAGTCGATTTTGAGGAAAGGTTAACACAGAGTCGGATGGATTCAAAATCAATGCGGAAAATAGTTAGGGCACACGTGAAGTCCATTCGATGTGTTTGGCACTCGTTTCATTTGTCGCCGATTTGCGCGAGTAGAGTTGAAAGTACCGTCGGAATCCATTTCGTGGAAAGTTTAACACGTCGTCGACAGATTCAAAATGTACGCCAAAGTGAGTGGGGAAGCATATGAAGTCCATTCGGGTATTTTTACTCGAGTTTCATTTCGTGACTCGATTTAAATGCGCACGCAGCTTTACATTTCCGTCGAAACCCATTTTGGAGGAAAGTTTACCGTCGATTGGATGGATTCAAATGCGTGCAAAAATGAGATATGATGCACGTCAAGTCCATTCAAGGTGTTTGCCACTCGGTTTGTTTCATCTCTCGATTTCACATACATGGAGTTTGCGATGCCCGCGAGTCGATTTTGAGGAAAGGTTAACACAGAGTCGGATGGATTCAAAATCAATGCGGAAAATAGTTAGGGCACACGTGAAGTCCATTCGATGTGTTTGGCACTCAGTTTCATTTTGTCGCTCGATTTCGCGCGAGTAGAGTTGAAAGTACCCGTCGGAATCCATTTCGGTGGAAAGTTTAACACGGAGTCAGATAGATTCAAAATGTACGCCAAAGTGAGTGGGGAAGCATATGAAGTCCATTCGGGGTATTTGTTACTCAGTTTCATTTCGTGACTCGATTTAAATGCGCCGCGCTTTACATTTCCGTCGAAACCCATTTTGGAGGAAAGTTTACCGTCGATTGGATGGATTCAAATGCGTGCAAAATGAGATATGATGCACGTCAAGTCCATTCAAGGTGTTTGCCACTCGGTTTGTTTCATCTCTCGATTTCACATACATGGAGTTTGCGATGCGTCGAGTCGATTTTGAGGAAAGGTTAACACAGAGTCGGATGGATTCAAAATCAATGCGGAAAATAGTTAGGGCACACGTGAAGTCCATTCGATGTGTTTGGCACTCAGTTTCATTTTGTCGCTCGATTTGTATGAGTAGAGTTGAAAGTACACGTCGGAATCCATTTCGTGGAAAGTTTAACACGGAGTCGCACGATTCAAAATGTACGCCAAAGTGAGTGGGGAAGCATATGAAGTCCATTCGGGTATTTGTTACTCGTTTCATTTCGTGACTCGATTTAAAGACGCACGCAGACTTACATTTCCGTCGAAACCCATTTTGGAGGAAAGTTTACCGTCGATTGGATGGATTCAAATGCGTGCCAAAATGAGATATGATGCACGTCAAGTCCATTCAAGGTTTTGCCACTCGGTTTATTTCATCTCTCGATTTCACATACATGGAGTTTGCGATGCCCGTCGAATCGATTTTGAGGAAAGGTTAACACGAGTCGGATGGATTCAAAATCAATGCGGAAAATAGTTAGGGCACACGTGAAGTCCATTCGATGTGTTTGGCACTCGATTTCATTTTGTCGCTCGATTTCGCGCGAGTAGAGTTGAAAGTACACGTCGGAATCCATTTCGGTGGAAAGTTTAACACGGAGTCAGACAGATTCAAAATGTACGCCAAAGTGAGTGGGGAAGCATATGAAGTCCATTCGGGGTATTTGTTACTCAGTTTCATTTCGTGACTCGATTTCAGACGCACGCAGACTTACATTTCCCGTCGAAACCCATTTTGGAGGAAAGTTTACCGTCCAGTTGGATGGATTCGAAATGCGTGCCAAAATGAGATATGATGCACGTCAAGTCCATTCAAGGTTTTTGCCACTCAGTTTATTTCATCTCTCGATTTCACATACATGGAGTTTGCGATGCCCGTCAGAATTCGATTTTGAGGAAAGGTTAACACAGAGTCGGATGGATTCAAAATCAATGCGGAAAATAGTTAGGGCACACGTGAAGTCCATTCGATGTGTTTGGCACTCAGTTTCATTTTGTCGCTCGATTTCGCGCGAGTAGAGTTGAAAGTACCCGTCGGAATCCATTTCGGTGGAAAGTTTAACACGGAGTCAGACAGATTCAAAATGTACGCCAAAGTGAGTGGGGAAGCATATGAAGTCCATTCGGGGTATTTGTTACTCAGTTTCATTTCGTGACTCGATTTCGTACGCACGCAGTTTACATTTCCCGTCGAAACCCATTTTGGAGGAAAGTTTACCGTCCAGTTGGATGGATTCGAAATGCGTGCCAAAATGAGATATGATGCATGTCAAGTCCATTCAAGGTTTTTGCCACTCAGTTTATTTCATCTCTCGATTTCACATACATGGAGTTTGCGATGCCCGTCAGAATTCGATTTTGAGGAAAGGTTAACACAGAGTCGGATGGATTCAAAATCAATGCGGAAAATAGTTAGGGCACACGTGAAGTCCATTCGATGTGTTTGGCACTCAGTTTCATTTTGTCGCTCGATTTCGCGCGAGTAGAGTACAAAGTACCCGTCGGAATCCATTTCGGTGGAAAGTTTAACACGGAGTCAGACAGATTCAAAATGTACGCAAAAATGAGTGGGGATGGATATGAAGTCCATTCGGGGTATTTGTTACTCAGTTTCATTTCGTGACTCGATTTTGTACGCATGCAGTTTACATTTCCCGTCGAAACCCATTTTGGAGGAAAGTTTACCGTCGAGTTGGATGGATTCGAAATGCGTGCCAAAATGAGATATGATGCATGTCAAGTCCATTCAAGGTGTTTGCCACTCAGTTTATTTCATCTCTCGATTTCACATACATGGAGTTTGCGATGCCCGTCAGAATTCGATTTTGAGGAAAGTTTAACACAGAGTCGGATGGATTCAAAATCAATGCGGAAAATAGTTAGGGCACACGTGAAGTCCATTCGATGTGTTTGGCACTCAGTTTCATTTTGTCGCTCGATTTCGCGCGAGTAGAGTACAAAATACCCGTCGGAATCCATTTCGGTGGAAAGTTTAACACGGAGTCAGACAGATTCAAAATGTACGCCAAAGTGAGTGGGGAAGCATATGAAGTCCATTCGGGGTATTTGTTACTCAGTTTCATTTCGTGACTCGATTTCGTACGCACGCAGTTTACATTTCCCGTCGAAACCCATTTTGGAGGAAAGTTTACCGTCCAGTTGGATGGATTCGAAATGCGTGCCAAAATGAGATATGATGCATGTCAAGTCCATTCAAGGTTTTTGCCACTCAGTTTATTTCATCTCTCGATTTCACATACATGGAGTTTGCGATGCCCGTCAGAATTCGATTTTGAGGAAAGGTTAACGCAGAGTCGGATGGATTCAAAATCAATGCGGAAAATAGTTAGGGCACACGTGAAGTCCATTCGATGTGTTTGGCACTCAGTTTCATTTTGTCGCTCGATTTCGCGCGAGTAGAGTACAAAGTACCCGTCGGAATCCATTTCGGTGGAAAGTTTAACACGGAGTCAGACAGATTCAAAATGTACGCAAAAATGAGTGGGGATGGATATGAAGTCCATTCGGGTATTTGTTACTCGCCATTTCGTGACTCGATTTAAACGCATGCGATTTACATTTCCGTCGAAACCCATTTTGGAGGAAAGTTTACCGTCGAGTTGGACGGATTCGAAATGCGTGCCAAAATGAGATATGATGCATGTCAAGTCCATTCAAGGTGTTTGCCACTCAGTTTATTTCATCTCCCGATTTCACATATATGGAGTTTGCGATGCCCGTCAGAATTCGATTTTGATGAAAGCTTAACTCAGAGTCGGATGGATTCAAAATCAATGCGGAAAATTGTTAGGTCACACATGAAGTCCATTCGATGTGTTTGGCACTCAGTTTCATTTTGTTACTCTATTTCGTGCCAGTAGAGTTTAAAGTACCCGTCGGAATCCATTTCGGTGGAAAGTTTAACACGGTGTCAGACAGATTCAAAATGTACGCCAAAATGAGTGGGGATACATATGAAGTCCATTCGGGGTATTTGAGGGCCTAAACGACGTTTTTGGGGTCGGCCGCCGCAGTATGTGCTCGTGGCTTACGCGATCTGAAATCTCCGCTTTCCCGAACTTCTTTTTTCTCTATCTTCGGATTTCCTTTCCAACGGATCAAGAATCGCCTCAATCGGAGGTCGTATGCAAAAGTTAGCTATTTCTCTCTCTCTTTTTTTTTTTTTTTTATGCCGCGCTCTTTCTAAATGCTGGTGCTGTTCCTTCTTTTCTCTCTCTTTTTTTTTTTTTTTACACACACGACGCGGTTGAATCCGACTTTGTGTCCTACTCTGAGACCAACTAGGCAAAGCCTCCTAGAAACCGAGTTCGGATCTAACTGCAACGGTGATACTAAGACGTGAATGAACTCAAACTCTAAAGGAACTAGACACTAAGACCGGGAAAGGACACGACGATGCAAACCAAGACTCAACAAACAAAGACTATGCAGCAATAGATAAAGGCTCAAATTGTTTGGATTTTGGGAATAGATCTACTATTTTTTTGGTTTTCTGGATCGTAGGTAAAAAATGCAAAGACTAGATAAGATCTCTCACCGATCAACCTTGAGCTCGATACCAACCGATAGGACTGGGGGTCCCGATCTTTCGATGAGAGTGGTAGATTCGATTTGGGAAGGAGATGACGTTGACGACCCAACTACAACCATCCAAGGACGTTGCGCCTTAGCGATCGATACACCAACTCCAGAGATTGGTTGTGACCTTGTCGGCGCACGATCAACCTAACCACGAGGGTTCTTATTCCTGCAAGCAATCGAAGAACAAGCAAGAACAAGATGAACAGCAACTCAATTGCAAATAACGATGTAAGATTCAATCGAAAAACAGAAAACGGTGGGGTTCCGAAGACAAGTATTCGGGCGGTCTAGCCGACACGCGCGAGTACAAGGCAAAGCAGCAAAAGCTAACTTAGTCTAAACAAAACCCAAACCCTAGAAGAGGGTGCGGCTGCCTATTTAAGGGACACGGTAGGTGGAGGGTCGGCCACAACACAAGGAAGCCGAATAGGACTCGAATTACAAGGCCCAAGGCCCACTTGGACTCGGACTGGAAAAGTGACGTGAATTGTTTTGCAGTTTCTGGTCGACTCGGATGGAATTTGGAGGTGAGGCCGGATCCATCTGAAATTAGACTTCAAGAGCTTTCCAACGAGTACTCACGGGCCCCGAGAAACCTTCTGGATCAAACGTTATGGCCGTTTGAAGTAGGTGCTGTCAACAAGGCCGAATCCGAGTCAAACTCGTGAACAGGACTTGGTTTGCGCTTGACGGTTCCACTTCTATACTTGAGCTCATGTGGTTCTTCCCCATGGTTCCTAAGGACAATTAAATCATCACAAGAATTAAGTAGGAACGCATTCACCTGATGGTTAAGTTGACGTGCTCGCGCTCTAGTCATTGGTCCTTGTATCATAGTTTCAGTTTGATATGGAGTCGGCATGGTTGTATGCATGGAAAGGATGTCCTCATCAACATACATGGAGTTTGCGATGCCCTTCAGAATTCGATTTTGTGGAAGGTTTAACACTGAGCCGGATGGATTCAAAATCATTGCGGAAAATAGTTACGGCGCACGTGAAGTCCATTCGATGTGTTTGGCACTCAGTTTTATTTTGTCACCCGATTTCGTGCGAGTAGAGTTTAAAGTACCCGTCGGAATCTATTTCGGTGGAAAGTTTAACATGGAGTCAGACGGATTCCAATTGTATGCCAAAATGAGTGGGGATGCATATGAAGTCCATTCGGGGTATTTGGTACTCAGTTTCATTTCGTGACTCGATTTCAGATGCATGCGCTTTACATTTCCGTCGAAACCCATTTTGGAGGAAAGTTTACTGATCGAGTTGGATGGATTCAAATGCGTGCAAAATGAGATATGATGCACGTCAAGTCCATTCAAGGTGTTTGCCACTCAGTTTATTTCATCTCTCGATTTCACATACATGGAGTTTGCGGTGCCCGTCAGAATTCGATTTTGAGGAAAGTTTAACACCGACTCGGATGGATTCAATGCATGCCAAATGAGGTAGGGCGCATAAGAAGTCCATTCGAGGTGTTTGGCACTCAGTTTCATTATGTGTCTCGATTTTGTCCGTATGGAGTTTGTAGCACCCGTTGAAACCCAATTTGGTGGAAAGTTTAACACTGAGTCGGATGGATTCAAAATCAATGCGGAAAACATTAGGGCACACGTGAAGTCCATTCGATGTGTTTGGCACTCAGTTTCATTTTGTCACTCGATTTCGAGGGAGTAAAGTTTAAAGTGCCCGTCGGAATCCATTTCGGTGGAAAGTTTAACACGGAGTCAGACGGATTCAAAATGTGTGCCAAAATAAGTGGGGATGCATATGAAGTCCATTCGGGGTATTTGGTACTCAGTTTCATTTCGTGACACGATTTCGTATGAATGCAGTTAACATTTCCCGTCGAAACCCATTTTGGAGGAAAGTTTACCGTCGAGTTGGATGGATTCGAAATGCGTGCCAAAATGAGATATAATCCATGTCAAGTCCATTCAAGGTGTTTGCCACTCAGTTTATTTCGTGTCTCGATTTCACATACATGGAGTTTGCGATGCCCGTCAGAATTCGATTTTGTGGAAAGTTTAACACTGAGTCGGATGGATTCAAAATCATTGCGGAAAATAGTTCGGGCACACGTGAAGTCCATTCGATGTGTTTGGCACTCAGTTTTATTTTGTCACTCGATTTCGTGCGAGTAGAGTTTAAAGTACCCGTCGGAATCCATTTCGGTGGAAAGTTTAACACGGAGTCAGACGGATTCAAAATGTATGCCAAAATGAGTGGGGATGCATATGAAGTCCATTCGGGGTATTTTGTACTCAGTTTCATTTCGTGACTCGATTTCGTATGCATACAGTTTACATTTCCCACCGAAACTCATTTTGGAGGAAAGTTTACCGTCGTGTTGAATGTATTCGAAAAGCGTGCCAAAATAAGACATGATGCATGTCAAGTCCATTCAAGGTGTTTGCCATTCAGTTTAATTCATCTCTCGATTTCACATACATGGAGTTTGCGGTGCCCGTTAGAATTCGATTTTGAGGAAAATTTAACACCGACTCGGATGGATTCAATGCATGGCAAATGAGGTAGGGTACATATGAAGTCCATTCGAGGTGTTTGGCACTTAGTTTCATTGCGTGTCTCGATTTTGTCCGTATGGAGTTTGTAGTACCCATTCAAACCCACTTTGGTGGAAAGTTTAACACTGAGTCGGATGCATTCAAAATCAATGCGGAAAATCGTTAGGGCACACGTGAAGTCCATTCGATGTGTTTGGCACTCAGTTTTATTTTGTTACTCGATTTCGTGGGAGTAGAGTTTAAAGCACCCGTCGGAATCCATTTCGGAGGAAAGTTTAACACGGAGTCAGACGCATTCAAAATGTGTGCCAAAATGAGTGGGGATGCATATGAAGTCCATTCGGGGTATTTGGTACTCAGTTTAATTTCGTGACTCGATTTCGTATGCATGCAGTTTACATTTCCCGTCGAAACCCATTTGGGAGGAAAGTTTACCGTCGAGTTGGATGGATTCGAAATGCGTGCCAAAATGAGATATCATGCATGTCAAGTCCATTCAAGGTGTTTGCCACTCAGTTTATTTCATCTCTCGATTTCACATATATGGAGTTTGCGGTGCCCGTCAGAATTCGATTTTGAGGAAAGTTTAACACCGACTCGGATGGATTCAATGCATGCCAAATGAGGTAGGGCGCATAAGAAGTCCATTCGAGGTGTTTGGCACTCAGTTTCATTGTGTGTCTCGATTTTGTCCGTGTGGAGTTTGTAGCACCCGTTGAAACCCAATTTGGTGGAAAGTTTAACACTGAGTCGGATGGATTCAAAATCAATGCAGAAAATATTAGGGCACACGTGAAGTCCATTCGATGTGTTTGGCGCTTAGTTTCATTTTGTCACTCGATTTCGTGGGAGTAGAGTTTAAAGTACCCGTCGGAATCCATTTCGGTGGAAAGTTTAACACGGAGTCAGACGGATTCAAAATGTGTGCCAAAATGAGTGGGGATGCATATGAAGTCCATTCGGGGTATTTGGTACTCAGTTTCATTTCATGACTCGATTTCGTATGCATGGAGTTTCCATTTCCCGTCGAAACCCATTTTGGAGGAAAGTTTACCGTCGAGTTGGATGGATTCGAAATGCGTGCCAAAATGAGATATAATGCATGTCAAGTCCATTCAAGGTGTTTGCCACTCAGTTTATTTCGTGTCTCGATTTCACATACATGGAGTTTGCGATGCCCGTCAGAATTCGATTTTGTGGAAAGTTTAACACTGAGTTTGATTGATGTGACCACGCCACAAACACATACGACAATAGCGCCCAATATCAAGATTGAACTAAAGGTGAATTCGTTTCTTCAGCCTTCATATGTTAGTAAGAATAGACCGCTACCTAATGCAAGTGATTTAATTGTGCTTAGGAACTTGGGAAAGGATGAAGGAAAGGGACATGGAGTCCTGGACATGCATGGAAGGAATAATGGAGGTCACCACGTCACTTTGGGACCAAGTCAAGCACGAATTCGAGTTGGACACGTTTTGGAATCAGACTCGGACTGCTGTGATGGTACCAAGTTCAAACGGGCATAACTTCCTCATACGGACTCCGTTTGGGACGTTCTTGTACTTCATGGAAAGCTTATGAAGTCTACTTTCCAACAGATCCAACCTCTTCTCCCAATTCTATCCGAGCCGGCCGCAATCGTCAAAAGAGTCCACGTTGGTCACGTACTGGAATCGGATTCGGACTGCTGCAATGGTGCAAGTTTAAACGGGCATAACTTCCTCATACGGACTCCGTTTGGGACGTTCTTGTACTTCATGGAAATTTTATCAAGTCTACTTTCCAATGGATCCAACCTCATCTTCAAATTCCATCCGAGACGGCCGTAATCATCAAAATAATTCACGTAGGTTTCTGAGTCCGAGTCAAAAGGGTGCTGCGCCACCTCCACTTGGGCCCATGGGCCTTGTAACCCTAGGGTGTACCCTTTGGGACGCCTCCCCTGGTTATTTTCACTATATAGGAGCCGCCGCCTCCGTTTCTAGGACTTAGGTTTTGTTTAGATCGGTTTAGCCCCTTGTGCAAACTCCACGTTCTCTTGTGTCGGCTAGACCAACAGATTCGTGTTACGTAACCTCAACTATCCTTGTGCGACTTTTATATCTAGCAAGTTTCAGGTTGCTCACTATCCTTGTTCTTGCGTGTTCTTCGTTGCATGCAGGAATAGACCTTCGTGGTCAGGTCAACCGTGTTTTGGCACGGTTGATAACATCTTGGGGTTGGTTCAGCGATTGCTAAGGCGCAAGTGACGTCTCGTACGGTTGTAGTCGGATCGCAAGAGTCATCTCCACCGAAATCGATAGTTATCATCCTATCGGAAGATCGGGACCCCATCGCCTCATCAGTTGGTATCAGAGCTTCAGTTGACCGGTAGGAATTCTTTGTATCCCTAGTTAGTAGATTGATTTTTATTTCACATAGTCCAGAAAAATTGCCCCACAAAAAGAGTTAATTTCCGCTGTCTAAACCCCGTTGTGCCTTTCAATCTGTTAGTTTTGGTTTGCTAAATTGAATTTGTGTCCATTTTAGCTTTGTCTAGTTGCTGGTCATATCCTTGATTCCATAAAAAATCCAAACAAAAAAAATTCCCCTATCACAAACCCTAATTCCAATTTCGGCTGATTTTTCCTTTCTCTGCAGCTGCCACCAAAAACGTCATAACTTTTGATTCCGAGATTATTTTTGAGTGAAACCACCGCCATTAGATTGAAAACTTCATTTTCCATCTATCTGTAAAATTTCACGTCATTCTAGCAAGGCAGTTAACAGATATCTGCGGTGCAAGTTCACCTAAAAATCCAGATTGAATCTGCAACAGCCGGCACTTGTGAATTTTGTGCGAATTTTTCGGTCGGTTTCCAGAACTTGGCCCCAAAACAAAAGTTGTAGAACAAACCGTCAGGAAACGGAGAAAAAAAGAATCATTGAAAAAAAGGCAACTGACAAAAAGTTACGGCCGAAATACCGACTTGCTGTCCAGTGGACAGAAATCTTCAGTTTCCAAGTTTTGGGTCAATCCTTGTGCCCTTCAATTCCAGATTGCATTCAATTGAATTATCTTGTATTTACCACTCCCATACATTGGCATACACTTATTTTAGCCTTCTTCCATCTTTGGTTGATCAGCAACATAGGCTAAGTGCTAGATACGAACTATAATTCAATTCTGTGCAATTTCTGAAATTAATTGATTGCTTTCCTTTGCTACAAAATACATAGCCTATCCAAGCTCCACTTTTCTACTAACCGAACAGGTATCGCTGTACCTTGCAATCGCTTTACTCATCACTTGAGTCAGATTTATCACGAACCAGCCACCGGTTGCACCACCTGTTTGTTTTGGTAAGAACTTGTAAGAATTTGGTAAGAGCTTGAGAGATGTGTGACTTGATTTGAGCCTCCATATCCTAGTAGTTGATAGGAACATTTACTTGTGATTTGTTTCCTTGTTTTCTACTAACAATGACAGGCTTGAGAAAATTGGTAGATTATGATGTCATCGCGGGCAGATTTGAACTTGAAGGGAAACAATTACCGTATATATCTTGCCACTCACCGCTGAGAGTACGTCGTCGGACTACTTCTTGTGGGTTACTATGATGGATAGCTACTTTGAAAGATAAGATCTTGATCCTTATGAGAAGATGAGCATGGCAAGGACGGCGCTGATTGGTGATGTTCAACATTGGTGGTCGAATCTCGAGTTCCACTATATATACACATGGGAGGAGATGAAAAGAAATTGCGACATCGTTTTGTACCTCCAGCACTCACGGTCACAAGCGAGGTGGAATCTGAGGTAATTGAAAATGTTGATATTGTTTTGGTTCCTACTCCATCTACTGATACCACCGAGATACTTGAAGAGGTGAAGGATGATCTGGTGCATCTTATGCCATTAGAGGAGAAGTTTGAGGTACCTACACTATCCGATGAGGACGATAATGACAAAGGTACTGATTTGGTGCTACAACAAGACATAGATCAACCTTGTGAGTATATACCGCTGTAGTGCAATCTTTTGATATTCCTTGTGTTGACTGAACGAACCATGTGCTGATCTAAATGCTCATAATTTTGCACATGTCGAATTAATTACACATAAGGAAGTATTTCATAGAATATCTCCTCTGATGCATTGTGCTATATCATGCTTAATGAGGCCGTTAGTTTGGATTGTGCTATGGAGAAAGTTTCTGAACTTGCATGTTCGAAATTCTTGTTTAGCGCCTACACCCCGGGTATAAGTTTAATTTGATTGGAGATTATGGTGTAGACAATCAATTTTTGTATATCGAATATGCATAACTTGTGATCACATGGATGAATTGAAGCTTGCTGTTTTAGACAACAATTCTTGTGTGTTGAATCTTGTTCAATATGAGAGGAAGTAAAATTTAGTATGCATCCAATGCCTATGTGTTCATCTCTTTTTGCATCATCTAATATGGACAATCTGAATAAAGATGATGAATTATGGAAGAACACACAAATCTCTTCACCCTTGCTGGATAAATTTGCTATTGCTCCATTGGGATATGATTATATGGATGAACTATCCTTAATTCCAAAAGTTGTAGCTTTGCCCATATGTGCCACCACTTCAAGTTTACAACTTCAGATATTTCAATTGCATAAATGCTTCACTTACATTTGCAAATCTAGTTGCAATAATTGCTGTGTGAGAAATTTTAATTTGGTCATTGACATATATGATTACTTTTGGGTTAATAATACAATGAGCTTTTATGATTCCTGCTATGTTATAGCATTAATTGTGCAACAACGAAGAACCGTTAAAACGGATGACATATACATATACCATGCATACACCTTGGCTTCTTTGTTACCATACTTTCAGTTTATCAAAAGCCGAGGACGGCTTTGTTTTCAAGAAGGGGAGGATGATGAGGACATGACCCCTATGGATACAACCATATTTGCTATGCTTGTTGTCCTAATTACAAGAGTTCCTACGCATCGCTTAAATTATAAGGTTAGCTCGTTTCAAAGAGGTTTCACTTTGTTTGACAAAGAACTTATGATATTGCATAATGAGAGTTTGTTGCGTTTGTTATTATGTACCGACATTTATGATGAAGATCATGCAATACGTGAGGCTACACATATGCTAAAACCGAGGACGGTTTTCTATCAAGAAGGGGAGGATGATGTGACCACGCCACAAACACATACGACATAGCGCCCAATATCAAGATTGAACTAAAGGTGAATTCGATTCTTCAGCCTTCATATGTTAGTAAGAATAGACCGCTACCTAATGCAAGTGATTTAATTGTGCTTAGGAACTTGGGAAAGGATGAAGGAAAGGGACATGGAGTCCTGGACATGCATGGAAGGAATAATGGAGGTCACCACGTCACTTTGGGACCAAGTCAAGCACGAATTCGAGTTGGACACGTTTTGGAATCAGACTCGGACTGCTGTGATGGTACCAAGTTCAAACGGGCATAACTTCCTCATACGGACTCCGTTTGGGACGTTCTTGTACTTTATGGAAAGCTTATGAAGTCTACTTTCCAACGGATCCAACCTCTTCTCCAAATTCTATACGAGCCGGCCGCAATCATCAAAAGAGTCCACGTTGGTCACGTACTGGAATCGGATTCGGACTGCTGCAATGGTGCAAGTTTAAACGGGCATAACTTCCTCATACGGACTCCGTTTGGGACGTTCTTGTACTTCATGGAAAGCTTATCAAGTCTACTTTCCAATGGATCCAACCTCATCTTCAAATTCCATCCGAGACGGCCGTAATCATCAAAATAATTCACGTAGGTTTCTGAGTCCGAGTCAAAAGGGTGCTGCGCCACCTCCACTTGGGCCCATGGGCCTTGTAACCCTAGGGTGTACCATTTGGGACGCCTCCCCTGGTTGTTTTCACTATATAGGAGCCGCCGCCTCCGTTTCTAGGACTTAGGTTTTGTTTAGATCGGTTTAGCCCCTTGTGCAAACTCCACGTTCTCTTGTGTCGGCTAGACCAACAAATTCGTGTTACAGAACCTCAACTATCCTTGTGCGACTTTTATATCTAGCAAGTTACAGGTTGCTCACTATCCTTGTTCTTGTGTGTTCTTCGGTTGCATGCAGGAATAGACCTTCGTGGTCAGGTCAACCGTGTTTTGGCACGGTTGATAACATCTTGGGATTGGTTCAGCGATTGCTAAGGCGCAAGTGACGTCTCGTACGGTTGTAGTCGGATCGCAAGAGTCATCTCCACCGAAATCGATAGTTATCATCCTATCGGAAGATCGGGACCCCATCGCCTCATCATGGATGGACTCAAAATCATTGCGGAAAATAGTTAGGGCACACGTGAAGTCCATTCGATGTGTTTGGCACTCAGTTTTATTTTGTCACTCGATTTCGTGCGAGTAAAGTTTAAAGTACCCGTCGGAATCCATTTCGGTGGAAAGTTTAACACGGAGTCAGACGGATTCAAAATGTATGCCAAACGAGTGGGGATGCAAATGAAGTCAGTTCGGGGTATTTTGTACTCTGTTTCATTTCGTGACTCGATTTCGTATGCAAACAGTTTACATTTCCCGCCGAAACCCATTTTGGAGGAAAGTTTACCGTCGTGTTGGATGGATTCGAAATGCGTGCCAAAATGAGACATGATGCATTTCAAGTCCATTTAAGGTGTTTGCCACTCAGTTTATTTCATCTGTCGATTTCATATACATGGAGTTTTCGGTGCCCGTCTGAATTCGATTTTGAGGAAAATTTAACACCGACTCGGATGGATTCAATGCATGCCAAATGAGGTAGGGCACATATGAAGTCCATTCGAGGTGTTTGGCACTCAGTTTCATTGCGTGTCTCGATTTTGTCCGGATGGAGTTTGTAGAACCCGTTGAAACCCAATTTGGTGGAAAGTTTAATACTGAGTTGGATGGATTCAAAATCAATGCAGAAAATAGTTAGGGCACACGTGAAGTCCATTCGATGTGTTTGGCACTCAGTTTCATTTTTGTCACCCGATTTCGTGGGAGTAGAGTTTAAAGTACCCGTCGGAATCCATTTCGGTGGAAAGTTTAACATGGAGTCAGACGGATTCCAAATGTATGCCAAAATGAGTGGGGATGCATATAAAGTCCATTCGGAGTATTTGGTACTCAGTGCCAAACACACATGGAGTTTAAATGAGAATATGATGCTACCTAATGATGAAAATATATATTTTGACAGCACCACGTTATTTTACATCAATTCAAGCAAGAGTTCAAGTTGGACACGTTTTGGAATCCAATTCGGCCTCCAGATCAAATCGGATTCAGCCTGACAAGCCCAACTTCAAATGTGCATAACTTTCACATACGAAGTCCGTTTGAGGTCCATGAGTACTTGTTGGAAAGCTTTGCATATCCTCTTTCCAATGGATCTGGTATCACCTCTAAATTCCATCTGTGCGCACCGCAATCATGAAAAGAGTTCGTGTTGGACACGTACTGGAATCGGATTCGGACTTCTGCAATGGTGCAAGTTTAAACGGGCATAACTTGTTCATACGGACTCCGTTTGGGACGTTCTTGTACTTCATGGAAAGCTTATCAAGTCTACTTTCCAATGGATCCAATCTCATCTTTAAATTTCATCCGAGCCGGCCGGAATCATCAAAACAACCCACGTAGGTGTACCCTAGGGTGTACCCTTTGGGACGCCTCCCCTGGTTGTTTTCACTATATAGGAGCCGCCGCCTCCGTTTCTAGGACTTAGGTTTTGTTTAGATCGGTTTAGCCCCTTGTGCAAACTCCACGTTCTCTTGTGTCGGCTAGACCAACAGATTCGTGTTACAGAACCTCAACTATCATTGTGCGACTTTTATATCTAGCAAGTTTCAGGTTGCTCACTATCCTTATTCTTGCGTGTTCTTGGTTGCATGCAGGAATAGACCTTCGTGGTCAGGTCAACGTGTTCTTGGCACGGTTGATAACATCTTGGGGTTGGTTCAGCGATTGCTAAGGCGCAAGTGACGTCTCGTGCGGTTGTAGTCGGATCGCAAGAGTCATCTCCACCAAATCGATAGTTATCATCCTATTGGAAGATCGGGACCCCATCGCCTCATCGGTTGGTATCGAGCTTCAGTTGACCGGTAGGAATTCTTTGTATCCCTAGTTAGTAGATTGATTTTTATTTCCCATAGTCCAGAAAAATTGCCCCACAAAAAGAGTTAATTTCCATGTCCAAACCCGTTGTGCCTTTCAATCTGTTAGTTTTGGTTTGCTAAATTGAATTTGTGTCCATTTTAGCTTTGTCTAGTTGCTGGTCATATCCTTGATTCCATAAAAATCCAAACAAAAAAATTCCCTATCACAAACCCTAATTCCAATTTCGGTGATTTTCCTTTCTCTGCGCCGCCACCAAAACGTCATAACTTTTGATTCCGAGATTATTTTTGAGTGAGACTACCGCCATTAGATTCAAAACTTCATTTTCCACATCATTCCAGCAAGGCAGTTAAGAGATATCTGCGGTGCAAGTTCACCTAAAAATCCAGATTGAATCTGCAACAGCTGGCACTTGTGAATTTTGTGCGAATTTTTCAGTCGGTTTCCAAAACTTGGCCCCAAAACAAAAGTTGTAGAAAAAGCCGTCAGGAAACGGAGAAAAAAAAAGAATCATTGAAAAAAGGCAACTGACAGAAAGTTACGGCCGAAATACCGACGTGCTGTCCAGTGGATAGAAATCTCCAGATTTCAAGTTTTGGGTCAATCCTTGTGCTCTTCAATTCCAGATTGTATTCAATTGAATTATCTTGCATTTACCACTCCTATACATTACCATACACATATTTTTAGCCTTCTTCCATCCTTGGTTGATCAGCAACATAGGCTAAGTGCTACATACGAACTATAATTCAATTCAGTGCAATTTCTGAAATTAATTGATTGTTTTCCTTTGCTACAAAATACATAGCCTATCCAAGCTCCACTTTTCTACTAACCGAACAGGTCTCGCTGTACCTTGCAATCGCTTTACTCATCACTTGAATCAGATTTATCACGAACCAGCCACCGGTTGCACCACCTGTTTGCTTTGGTAAGAACTTGTAAGAATTTGGTAAGAGCTTAAGAGATGTGTGACTTGATATGAGCCTCCATATCCTAGTAGTTGATAGGAACATTTACTTGTGATTTGTTTCCTTATTTTCTACTAACAATGACAGGCTTGAGAAAATTGGTAGATTATCATGTCATCGCGGGCAGATTTGAACTCGAAGGGAAACAATTACCGGTATATATCTTGCCACTCACCGTTGAGAGTACGTCGTCGGACTACTTCTTGTGGGTTACTATAATGGATAGCTACTTTGAAAGACAAGATCTTGATCCTTATGAGAAGATGAGCATGGCAAGGACGACACTGATTGCTGATGTTCAACATTGGTGGTCGAATCTCGAGTTCCACTATATATACACATGGGAGGAGATGAAAAAGAAATTGCGACATCGTTTTGTACCTGATACGGGGTCGCCCGATCTTCTCGACGTAGGATCAAGATACTCACGTGGAATTGGTGAATCGTAGTGATCCCCCGTTGCCAATGCAAGAGTTAGCACTCTATAATTCGCCCAATCACACGTGTTGAACTTCACGACCCCCGATGAAGTTCCATCGCGCTCCCAATTCCCAGCGGAAAGGTTGAACGATCTTGATTTCAACGAACTCCCAATTCCTTCATGTTGGTTCGGCCAACAGAAAGAACAAGAGTAATCTTTTATCAAAAGTGGTTCCCTTTACAATGGGGGTCTACCCCTCAATATATAGTCTCAGCCCAAGGCTATCCAACACTAAACTTCCCATGTGGTACTATTCACGCGTCTTCGTAGCACGATTACTGTTCATGGGCCGTACGGTTATCGTTCATGGGCCTTGTCTTCGCTCACTGCTGTTCATGGCCTGTTCATGGGCTGGATTCGTAGCTCATATCCTTGATCTCCATCCATCGCTGACTCTTCAAACCTGAGCACAAGTAAAATATTGTTTTTAGGTAGTATGAAATTCTCATTTAAAATTAATGACATATTCATTAAGGAGCAAGTTCACCTGAGATTGTAGTTTCTTGGTTCGTGCTCTTGTTATTGGTCCTGTTATTGAAGTCTCATTACTAGCTTTGGTATTTCTATCGATGTCCTCATCATCCTCCCCTTCTTCAAGAAAAGCCGTCCTCGGTTTTTGATAGCCTGAAATTGTACTAAGCAAAGAATACAACGTATATGCATGGTATATATATTTGTCATCAACACTTCTTTTGCTTAGCATATCAAGAATATCTGAAGGCTTAGTAAATAAAAGGAACAACACATATGCATGGTATATGTATGAATCAATTATTGTATCATTCTCACAATTTTGCACAAACCAATTGATAATACAACAGCTATCAAATGCATACATTGCAATGTTTTCATTCACACCATTCTCCTCCCATAAGAAAAAGTCGTCCTCGACTTTGCAAATCACGTGGACAAGTCATTAATGGGCAAAACCAGATCAAACGGTTCAAATATGGAAGAGAAAATTTTAAGTGCCTTCCTTGCTTCAATCTGCGCTACTCGATTATTTGTACATGATGGCTCATCGAAAAAGAACAAGTAGGCACAAGAAATCTTATTAAACAGCAAACACTATTGTTAAACCTCATCTCATTGTGATCAAGACATGGTATAAAAGATTGTTTGTCCAAAATATGCAATTTCAACTCAGCAAGCTTATCACATGTAATGCATATTCGATAAACATAAAAGTTGTCATCTACACCATAATCTCCGATCAAATTGAACTTATATGTGTAGGCATAGGCACTAACTAGTGATTTTAAACATGAAATTTCAGCAAGATTCTCAACCACACTAGATAGCTCTCTAGGATCAACAAACATGATATAGTACAAAGAATCACTAGGAGATATTCGAGTAAGAACTTCCTTATGAGTAATCAATTCCACATTATGTAAATTGAGCAAAGAAATTTCAGAATATGGAATTTTCATTCGCACATATGAGTTCTCACAAGTACTCACCGTTTCACAATTAATTTCAGCACCAATATTGTTACCTTTGTTGTTCTCCTCAGTTGATGTTGGTGTTGTAGGTATTAAATCATCATGATGTAACAACGGGACAGCAAGTACTTCATCTTCAATCGTGGTTATCTCCTCATCTTTGACTTCCAATGATGCCGGTTGTTGAATGTTTAATTCCTCAGCTTCAATTTCAACCTGCACAATGTGAGAAACAACACTAGAACTAGATATTAATGTGTTAGTTCCAAAATCAACCTCACTTTGTCTATCTTCTACTTCCATCTTTTCTTTTGGTGTATCTCTCACACTCTCAATTTGGATGCTCTCAAACTCATATATGGTGGAATCACACAACTCACTCTTTTTAACACTCTCACTCAATTTGGCTATGTGGCTCTCATTCTCACATGGGTTTTGATGCATCTCAAGTGTTGTTTGTAGCAATGGGCCAGCAGTACATGTCTTCTTGACCGAAGGAAAAGTCCCATGCTCGGTCATCTTCTCATGTGTCACACTTGTTGAGGCATAAGAATTGAAGTATGGACTTGGATGAAACTGTGGTGTACGCATATCCATAAGTCTCTTCTCCTCCTCAATAGCACAATTCACAAGATCATGCGTGCTACTAAAATATTTATATTGAAGTGTAGCAGCGATCTTATAATTCAAGCCTCCTTTGAAGTATAACTGTTCTTTTATTGCACTAGTGACACCGGCACGTCGCAATGCACGCTTTAGCTCATTATAGTAATCTTGAACAGTGTTACTCCCTTGTGTGATGCTCTCCACATGGTGAAGCAATTCCGCTCATAATAGGTTGGCACAAATTCGGTTCTCATGATCACCTTCAAATCTGACCAAGATCTAATGAATCGTTTTCCAGATAATTGTTGCCACCAACTATAACCATAGTCTCTAAACTGCATAGTGGCTTGCATCACTTCTTGGTCTTTGGGAAGCTTCAAATCTAAACTCTTTCTCCAACCGCCATTCCCACTCAAGATACTTCTGGATCTTCACTTCCATAGAACGGAAGAAACAAATTGTTGGGATTGGAATCGCACCATGAGGTCTGAAATACTTTAGATTCATTCCTCTTTGTTCACACCAAGAGGATCGAAATGTTGAATATCTGTCATGGTTAGTTATGCAACATGTATATATGTGAAAATCACTCAATCTCACTATTTTCTCTCCCAAGTAAAGTTCTTACCCTTCCAAGTGAATTAAAGCCAATAAAACTTACACTGGTGGAAGTGACAACAACACGATGATGATCAAGCGAATTTAAGAGTGTTCACTACTTGCACAACAACGGTTATATGGTGGAGCTTGGCATGAGAGTGTATATCCTAGCAATCTGAAATTCTTGATGTTGTAAAGTTAAGTAATAATCCAAGCTAGAATACTTTGCCTAAGTGCTGATCCAAAAGATTTAAGTGTAGTATATGAACGCACACGCAAAGATTAATGTGACTCGATGCAAACAAAGGAATGAGCTAACTAGAGGCAATCTGAAATTAAAGATTAGATAGCTCGTTTTGCACCAAGTACTAGGAGAGACGCTAGCCAATTGCAATGATATGAATGTAAGGGCACGAGATTGCTCAAGAGATTAAATTACACAATCTGAATTTATGGATTAAGAACTCACCCAAATTCGGCCAATGCTTTTTTTTCTTTCTTTCTTTCTTTCTTTCTTTCCTCCACTGTTTTTTTTCTCAACTTCCTTTTTTTTCAAAGGCCAAACTAGGTTGAATTGTTCTTTTGGTTTTGCACAGGTCACAAATATTCAGCAAGGTGTAAAGTACTCAAGAGCAGCCCTAGATGCAATATTCAACAGCTAGTCTCAATTGATGAAAAGAATATCAGCAATATTTTCTTTTGGATTTTTGGATTGGACACAAAGATTAGGCTACGCAAATAAACACGAACGATCAGCACCTAAACAAAAATTCTAATGGATCAAAACCTAACAAAACTCACAAAATTAACAGATGCAAAAAACTAGGGTTTGGTTAAGTTTTGTTGCAATTTTCAGTTTAATGGACTATAGGACAAAAAATAAATCAATTTAAAAGTAAGGGTAAATAATCCTACCGAGTAAACCGCGCTCTGATACCAAGATGATACGGGGTCGCCCGATCTTCTCGACGTAGGATCAAGATACTCACGTGGAATTGGTGAATCGTAGTGATCCCCCGTTGCCAATGCAAGAGTTAGCACTCTATAATTCGCCCAATCACACGTGTTGAACTTCACGACCACCGATGAAGTTCCATCGCGCTCCCAATTCCCAGCGGAAAGGTTGAACGATCTTGATTTCAACGAACTCCCAATTCCTTCATGTTGGTTCGGCCAACAGAAAGAACAAGAGTAATCTTTTATCAAAAGTGGTTCCCTTTACAATGGGGGTCTACCCCTCAATATATAGTCTCAGCCCAAGGCTATCCAACACTAAACTTCCCATGTGGTACTATTCACGCGTACTGTAGCACGATTACTGTTCATGGGCCGTACGGTTACTGTTCATGGGCCTTGTACTGTTCACGGTACTGTTCACGTCCTGTTCACGGTACTGTTCATGGCCTGTTCATGGGCTGAATTCTGTAGCTCATATCCTTGATCTCCATCCATCGCTGACTCTTCAAACCTGAGCACAAGTAAAATATTGTTTTTAGGTAGTATGAAATTCTCATTTAAAATTAATGACATATTCATTAAGGAGCAAGTTCACCTGAGATTGTAGTTTCTTGGTTCGTGCTCTTGTTATTGGTCCTGTTATTGAAGTCTCATTACTAGCTTTGGTATTTCTATCGATGTCCTCATCAGTACCTCCAGCACCCATGGTGACAAGCGAGGTGCGACCTGAGGTAACTGAAAATGTTGATATTGTTTTGGTTCCTACTCTATCAACAGATACCACCAAGATGCTTGAAGAGGTGAAGGATGATCTGGTGCATCTTATGCCATTAGAGGAGAAAATTGAGGTACCTACAGTATCTGATGAGGACGATAATGACAAAGGTACTGGTTTGGTGTTACAACAAGACATAGAGCAACCTTGTGAGTATAAGTCTGCTATAGTGCAATCTTTTGATATTCTGATACGGGGTCGCCCGATCTTCTCGACGTAGGATGGATACTCACGGGAGTCTTGATGAATCGTAATGATCCTCCAATGCCAATGCAAGGGACGAACACTCTTTAATCCGCCAAAACACACTCGTGTTGATTTCGCCGACCACCAAGCGAAGATCAATCGTGCACCCAATTCCCAACGGAAAGGCTGAACGATCTTGATTGAAGAGAACGCTCCTAATTCCCTATGGAACTTCGGCAGCAATGCTAAACTCGAACAAACTTTAGTAGATTGATTTTTCTCAAACGTGGTCTGAGCCCTAAAGGCTGCCATTACAAGGCTTATATAGCCCCTTGGGACGTCCATATGGTCCCCAAACCAATTACAACTCAACCCTATATGGTTTTAGATACGAACTCTCACAAAAAGGAAACTACAGTTTTCACCCGTCATATTGTTTCGGTCATAACTTTTTATCCGTGACGAATTTGAAGGTGGGACTAGATCCATTGCGTAGCCCTTGAAATTAGCTTTCCAACGAGTACAAGAACACCTGAATCGGACTCCGTTTGTGAAAGTTATGACCTTTTTAGTAACTGCCTGTCAGGCTGTCCCGAACCGAATCCGAGTTGAATCCTGAGTTGAATCCGAGTTTGAATTGGTTTGAGCACGTGGAAGTCTGAATTTGGCTTGAAAAGCTTATCCAAAACTTGTGGTTTAAGTCCTTGGGCTCCTCCCTTTTGCTCTCCCACTGCATGGGCTTCTTTCCTCCTTGATGAGCTACATGGGCTGCTTGGTTTCCTCCTTTCCATTCCCATAGGCTTTGAGCTTTTCGTTTTTGGTAGCAAATATGATCACCCTCCTTGTGCTTCTCCATTGCTTTGGCCCCGGAATCATCATAATATTCAAACCTAATAATAAACAAGAATTTGACATAAGGTAGTATATTGTTCCTACGAATAGAAGGAAATTCATTAAGAAACAAATTCACTGACAATATTTAATGCGGCTCAATACTTCTTTCCAGTGAAATAATGTATTTGATTGAAAAGTGCTAATCATATGCGTATCCGCATCATCCTCCCCTTCTTCAAGAAAAGCCGTCATCGGCTTTTGATTGCCTGAAATTGTACTAAACAAAGAATACAATGTGTATGCATGGTATATGTATTGGTCGATTACACCCTTCCGTCTTTCACATTATTATTTCCGGAGGTGTAGTAAGCAAAAGAACAACACATATGCGTGGTATATGTATGAATCAATTATTGTGTCATTCTCATTCTCACTGTTTTGCACAAACCAATTGATACTACAACAGCTATCAAATGCATACATTGCAATGTTGTCTTTCATATCTTTCTCCTCCCATGAGAAAAAGTCGTCCTCGACTTTGCTAAGCACATGGACAAGTCATTAATGGGCCAAACTAAATTAAGTTGTTCAAATATGGGGAGAAAATTTTTGGTTCCTTCCATGCTTCAACTGCTACTCTGATTATTTGTACATGATTGTACATTAAAGGATGAATAAGTAAGCTTAAGAAATCTTTTAAGCATGAAGCACTATTGTTGAAACGTAGCTCATTGTGATCAGGATATGGCACAAAAGATTGTTTGTCCAAAATGTGCAATTTCAATTCAGCAAGCTCATCACATGTAATGCATATTCGGTAAACATAAAACTTGTCATCTACACCATAATCTCCAATCAAAATGAACTTGAAAGTGTAGGCATAGGTACTAACTAGTGATTTTAAACATGAAATTTCAGCAACATTCTCAATCACACTAGATAGCTCTCTAGGATCATCAAACATGATATAGTACAAAGAATCGCTAGGAGATATTCGAGTAAGAACTTCCTTATGAGTAATCAATTCCACATTATGTAAATTGAGCAAAGAAATTTCAGAACATGGAATTTTCATTCGCACATATGAGTTCTCACAAGTACTCACCGTTTCACAATTAATTTCAGCGCCAATATTGTTACCTTTCTTGTTCTCCTCAGTTGATATAGGTGTTGTAGGTATTAAATCATCATGATGTAATAACGGAACTTGTACTTCATCTTCAACCGTGCTTATCTCCTCATCTTTGACTTCTAATGATGCCGGTTGTTGAATGTTTAATTCCTCATCTTCAATTTCAACCTGCACAATGTGAGAAACAATACTAGAAGTAGACATTAATGTGTTAGTTTCAAAATCAACCTCACTTTGTCTATCTTCTACTTCTCTCTTTTCTTTTGGTGTATCTCTCATACTCTCAATTTGGATGCTCTCAAAGTCACATATGGTGGGATCACACAGCTCGCTCTTTTTAACACTCTCACTCAATTTGGCTATGTGGCTCTCATTCTCACATGGGTTTTGATGCATCTCAATTGTTGTATGTGTCATTGGGGCAGCACAAGTTGTCTCCTTTACCGAAGGGAAAGTCCCATGCTCGGTCATCTTCTCACATGACACACCAGTGGAACCATAAGAACAGTGTGGACTTGGATGAAACCGTGATGTACGCATATCTATAAGTCTCTTTTCCTGCTCAATAGCGCAATTCACAAGGTCATGCATGCTACTAAAATATTTACCTTGAAGTGCAGTGGCGATTTCAGAATTCAAGCCTTCTTTGAAATATGCCTTCTCCCTTAATGCACTTGTGACACCGGCACGACGTAATGCATGCTTCAACTTATAATAGTAATCTTGAACAGTGTTACTCCCTTGTGTGATACTCTCTAGATGGCGAAGTAATTTCCATGCATAATATGATGGCACAAACTCACTCCTCATGAACTCCTTCAAGTCTGACCAAGATTGAATGAGTTGTTTCCCAAATAGTTGTCGCCACCAACTATAAGCATAGTCTTGAAACTCTCTAGTGACACGCATCACCTCTTGGGATTTGGGGAGCTTCTGAAATCTAATCACTTTCTCCATTCGCCATTCCCATTCAAGATACTCCTCTGGGTCATTACTGCCATAGAAAGGAACAAAGGTATCTTCTTCTTGTTGTGGTCGAAGTGCCCGCACAATGTCATTCACGATGTTTGTTTGTAACACCTTCATTTGTTGATTGAGCTCAATACGGAGATCCTGCATATCCACCTGCAGTTGTCCCTCCATTACAGTTTCTTGGGTAATGTCTCAAGCAATGATGTTGGAAATGGTATCATAGTTTTCTTCTCCTCCTGTCATGGTTAGTAGCAAAAAGAAGACACAAAAGCCACAAATATATGGGTAATATGTGGAGTCACTCAATCTCACTTTTCCTCAACCAAGTAAAGTTCTTACCTTTCCGAAGTGAATTGAGACCAAAAGAAACTTACACTTGGTGGTGGCTAAAATAACAAGTGATGATCAAGCGGATTTAAAAGTGACTAACAATTGCACAGCAAAGGATATTTTGTGGAGCTTGGTTAGGAAGTATTTATCCTACACGATCTGAATTTCACAATGTTGTAAAATTAAGTAATAATCCAAGTTAGAATACTTTGCCTAAGTGCTGATCCAAAAGATATAAGTGAAGTGTATGAACGCATACGCAAAGATCAATGTGACTCAATGCAACAAAGGAATGAGCTAGATGGGAACAAATAGGAACAATAGCTCGTTTGCATCAAGTACTAGGAGAGACGCTAGCCAATTGCAATAACAAGAATAGAGGGCACAAGATTGCTCAAATCACTCACCCAATCAGCCTTCTCTCTTTTTTCCTCTCTTTTTGCTCACCTCTTTTTTTGCTACCTTGCCAATCACCCAAATATGTTCAACTCACTGTTCGAGTCTATCTTTGTATATGGGTCACAAACTTTTGTGGAAGGTAGGATCTCTCTCTCTAAACTTTGATTTTTTTATCGGCGGAGTGGTGATGCACAAGCCCAATATTCAGCTATAAAGTATTCGGAGCAGCCCTCAATGCAACATCAATAACTAGTCTCAAGTATTCAAAGGATATTAGTGAAGCTCGTATGTGTGGTGTTCGGCCGTATGGTTTTCAAGGAAGCCAACGCGAACACTAACACCTCCTTAGAGTTGGTTTCGGATGGCAACCTCCAAATGGATTCGGAAGTGGACAGCTAGCCAAAACCGACTTGGATTCTAGAGTTGTACTCAGATTGATCTAGGAGGAGTTATGGACACGGACTCAACTTCAAGAGTAAATTGAATCTACCTTTTTTTTTGTTTTATGGGGACACAAGATCAAGTTACGCGAAGGAACACAAAGATCAGCACGTAAACAATTTCTAATGGATCAAGACTTAATAAAACTCACAAAAATAACAGATGCGAAACTAGGGTTTGGATTGTTTTTTTGTTTTCGGTTTATGGACTATAGGACAGCAAGTAATAAACTAAAATTTAAAGGGATAAGATCCTACCGAGTAAACTGCGCTCTGATACCAAGATGATACGGGGTCGCCCGATCTTCTCGACGTAGGATGGATACTTACGGGAGTCTTGATGAATCGTAATGATCCTCCAATGCCAATGCAAGGGACGAACACTCTTTAATCCGCCAAAACACACTCGTGTTGATTTCGCCGACCACCAAGCGAAGATCAATCGTGCACCTAATTCCCAACGGAAAGGCTAAACGATCTTGATTGAAGAGAACGCTCCTAATTCCCTATGGAACTTCGGCAGCAATGCTAAACTCGAACAAACTTTAGTAGATTGATTTTTCTCAAACGTGGTCTGAGCCCTAAAGGCTGCCATTACAAGGCTTATATAGCCCCTTGGGACGTCCATATGGTCCCCAAACCAATTACAACTCAACCCTATATGGTTTTAGATACGAACTCTCACAAAAAGGAAATTACAGTTTTCACCCGTCATATTGTTTCGGTCATAACTTTTTATCCGTGATGAATTTGAAGGTGGGACTAGATCCATTGCGTAGCCCTTGAAATTATCTTTCCAACGAGTACAAGAACACCTGAATCGGACTCCGTTTGTGAAAGTTATGACCCTTTTTGTAACTGCCTGTCAGGCTGTCCCGAACCGAATCCGAGTTGAATCCTGAGTTGAATCCGAGTTTGAATTGGTTTGAGTACGTGGGAAGTCTGAATTTGGCTTGAAAAGCTTATCCAAAACTTGTGGTTTAAGTCCTTGGGCTCCTCCCTTTTGCTCTCCCACTGCATGGGCTTCTTTCCTCCTTGATGAGCTACATGGGCTGCTTGGTTTCCTCCTTTCCATTCCCATAGGCTTTGAGCTTTTCATTTTTGGTAGCAAATATGATCACCCTCCTTGTGCTTCTCCATTGCTTTGGCCCCGGAATCATCATAATATTCAAACTTAATAATAAAGAAGAATTTGATATAAGGTAGTATATTGTTCCTACGAATAGAAGGAAATTCATTAAGAAACAAATTCACCTGACAATATTTAATGCGGCTCAATACTTCTTTCCAGTGAAATAATGTATTTGATTGAAAAGTGCTAATCATATGTGTATCCGCATCATCCTCCCCTTCTTCAAGAAAAGCCGTCATCGGCTTTTGATTGCCTGAAATTGTACTAAACAAATAATACAATGTGTATGCATGGTATATGTATTGGTCGATTACACCCTTCCGTCTTTCACATTATTATTTCTGGAGGTGTAGTAAGCAAAAGAACAACACATATGCGTGGTATATGTATGAATCAATTATTGTGTCATTCTCATTCTCACTGTTTTGCACAAACCAATTGATACTACAACAGCTATCAAATGCATACATTGCAATGTTGTCTTTCATATCATATTCCTTGTGTTGACTTGAACGAACCACGTGCTAATCTAAATTCTTATAATTCTGCACATGTCGAATTAGTTACACATAAGGAAGTATTTGATAGAATATCCCCTGCTGATGCATTGTGCTATATCAAGCTTAATAAGGCCGTTAGTTTGGATTGTGCTATGGAGAAAGTTTCTGAACTTGCATGTTCGAAATTCTTGTTTAGTGCCTACACCCCTGGGTATAAGTTTAATTTGTTGGAGATTATGGTGTAGGAAATCAATTTCTTGTATATCGAATATGCA
Source organism: Dendrocalamus sinicus (assembly GCA_036346575.1). Taxonomy (NCBI): domain Eukaryota; kingdom Viridiplantae; phylum Streptophyta; class Magnoliopsida; order Poales; family Poaceae; genus Dendrocalamus; species Dendrocalamus sinicus. The sequence goes on along the minus strand of JAYEVI010000360.1, from coordinate 52,633 downwards.
TAACTTGTGATCACATGGATGAATTGAAGCTTGTTGTTTTGAACAACAACTCTTGTATGCTCAATCTTGTTCATTATGAAAGAAAAATAAAATTTAGTAATCAGTCAATGCCTATGTGTTCTTCTCTTGTTGAACCATCTAACATTGACAATCTGAATAATGAAATTGATGTATGGATGAACTTGCAAATCTTTTCACCCATAATAGATGAATTTGCTATTGCCCAATTGAAATCTGATTATATGAAAGAGAACTTTGTTTGATTCCAAAAGTTGTAGCTTTACCCATATGTGCCACCACTACAAGTATACAACTTCAAAGATTTGAATTGCATAGATGCTTCACTTACATTTGCAAAACAAGTTGCAATAATTGCTGTGTGAGAAATTTTGATTTGCTCATTAACATATATGATTACTTTTGGGGTAATAATATAATGAGCATTTATGATCACTATTGTTTTATAACATTAATTGTGCAACAACGAAGAACTGTTAAAACGGATGACATATACATATACCATGCATACACCTTGGCTTCTTTGTTACCATACTTTCAGCTTATCAAAAGCCGAGGACAGCTTTATTTTCAAGAAGGGGAGAATGATAAGAACATGTACCCTATGCATATAATCATAGTTGCTATACTTGTTGTTCAAATTACAAGATGATGTGGCACCAAGTAGCACTACAACTTTGGTTAGTGCTTGCAGTTCTGTGCATAATGTTCAAGAAGCTTTGAGTACCAATTCTGAGGTTTCTAACGTGCACAAAAGACATATTTGGAAAGCTAATGAAGTCTATTTTCCAACGAATCAAACGGCACTTGATTTGGAGCTTCCTACACAAAGTTATGGCAATTTCATTGGATGCTGCACGAGCTGTCCGGAGAGACGCGCGAGACTTGCAAAACATAAAGAGTTCGAGTATTGCAATGCAAGTAAGGGTAAAATCCGCACCATGACTTTCTAAAGGTTGAGAAGGATTCCTTTTCAGGTTCCAAAAGGATTTGGAAGCCCCTTGAATTAGAAAACAAAACATATAAAGATTTGAAACCGATTCGGACTCGGATTGGGACAGCTGGCAAGACCGATACTAAAACGTCCATAACTTTCACAAACGGAGTCCGATTTGGGCGTTCTTGGACTCGTTGGAAAGCTATTTGGAAGCCTCACATAATGGACAAGGTGCTAGCCACGAAATCCTCATAGTCAGATCGCAAATTAAGAGAGAATCCAGAGGTAGCAGTTTAGGTATTTCCTTTTTAGTTCGTATTGGAGTTTGTTTCGGCCTTAGGCCAAGTAGTGCGTGAGTTGTAATCAAGGCCGTGCATTGTGCACCAATATAAGGCCAGGGCCTTAGCCCCATTATGAGTTAGACTTTGATTTGAGAAATAGAAACCAGAAAATCACCATGGTTTGGTGGCCATTGTTGGCGTGTTCTTGAGATTTCCATCGAGGAATTGCTCTTGGTGTGTTGAATCCAATTGTGGTGTTGGATTCTACTCGCTGAAACTTCGGTTTCTCTACCCTTTGTTCACGTGCTGCGGTGTGCGTGGGAGAAGGCTTATCTTGGAGAGGGCATCCAACAAGGCGTATCGTGAAAGATCAGGGCCAAAGCAACGGGGTTCAGCTAGCTTGCTAGTGGATCCGCATCATCTTGGTATCAGAGCGTGGTTGATCACGGTACGAGGTTGCTGAATTTTTTCTTAATGGCGGGTTCTATGAAGATTGAAGATGGCAAGACGCGACATAATCATGCCGAGCCAATCGGGGAGGTGCCCCAATATGCAGCATCTTTGCCGTCCGAGGTACGCATTGGATTTGAAGCGACACGTGACTACTTCTTAAGTTGTCACCGGAAGCTTGAAGGCAAGGTTGATGATTTGGGGGCACGAATTGATGCTTTGACGGAGGCGCTACGCAACCAGCCACCACAATTTCAGCATGCTGAACGAGAACCTCAATATCCCGAACGGCGTGCACCATATGAAGGCGACGAACATGAGGAGGTCTTTGATGGTGCAGCGGGCTTTGCTCCACAACCGCGCCATGCTCGGGACTTCCGTGGTGCTGACCGTGGTAGGGACATGCGTGGCAGAGGTGCTGCCCATGGCGGAGGTATGCATGATGGTATTGGGTTTGCTCAGCGTGTTGCCGTGGATGATGGAATTGGGCGGATAAAAATTTCTATCCCATCATTTAATGGTAAAGCTGAACCGGAGGAGTACTTGGATTGGGAGATGCGTGTTGAACAAATTTTTGACAGCCATCACTATACTGAGGATAAGAAGATTCGGTTGGCGACAATTGAGTTCACTCGATATGCTCTTGTTTGGTGGAACCAATTGTGTCGCGTAGGAGCTCGTCCAGATACTTGGGCACAACTGAAGAATATTTTGAGGCGACGTTTTGTCCCAGCACACTACACGAGGACCTTGTACAACCGGCTACAACAACTACATCAAGGTAATTCTAGTGTTGATGAATATTATAAAGAGATGGAGATGTTGATGATCCGTACAGGGACAGAGGAGCATGATGAGGCTACTATGGCACGTTTCTTTAATGGGTTGAATGAGGATGTGCAAGATAGGGTGGAGATGGTCCATTACTACAACATTCAAGACTTGGTGCATCAAGCTGAACGTGCTGAACAACAATTGAAGCGCAAACAAGCCAAGGGTGGACATGCTAACACTCAAACAAAGTCATGGAGCGTTCATTACAGCAAGGCGATGATGTGGGTTCACACTCCAAAGTGGCGGCATCAAGCCGTTCAAATGGTGCTCTTTCAAGGGAGGCAAGCAATAGAGGTAAAGAAGCAACTAAAACTGATTCTAGTTTGCCTTCTAATGCTCGAGCTAGAGAAATTGAGTGTTTCAAGTGCAAGGGAAGAGGTCATATGATGCGTGACTGTCCAAATCAACGATGAGTGCTTCTCAATAAAGACGGCTATGCTTCAAAAAGTTCTAGTAGTGATTCTGAAAGTGAAAAATCCGATGATTCCAAGGAAGATGTTGCCTATTGTTATCCAGAGTTGAATGGTGTTAATCTTTTGGTCCGAAAGGTGCAAAGTAAAGAAACTGAAACAAAGGACAGCGGTGGAGTGTTTTTCAAGCGGAGTGCAAAATCAAAGATAAAGCATGCAAGTTGATCATAGATGGTGGAAGTTATACCAATGTGATTAGCAAAGATTTGGTGTACGCTTTAGGGCTGTCCACGTGGAGGCATCCTCAACCACATCATGTGGAGTGGCTACACAACTCCGGAAGGCTAAAGATAACTCACAAGGTGCGTGTTCCATTTGTTGTTGGTGACTATGTTGACAAGGTGGATTGCGACGTAGTTCCAATGGATGCATGTGGGTTATTGTTGGGAAGACCATGGCAATATGATCGCAATGCTACGCATGAGGGCCGGTCCAACACATATACATTTGTACATGAGGGAAAGAAGCATGTGTTGAAACCAAAATTGGAGAGTGCTATTCATGTTGATGAAGAAATTACAGCCAAGAAGAAGCAAGCTCCCAAGATTACCCCAAAGTCGAGGATGGCTTTGCTTCAAGGAGGGGAGGATGATGTGGCACCAAGTAGCACTACAACTTTGGTTAGTGCTTGCAGTTCTGTGCATAATGTTCAAGAAGCTTTGAATACCAATTCTGAGGTTTATAACGTGCAAAAAAGACATATTTGGAAAGCTAATGAAGTCTATTTTCCAACGAATCAAACGGCACTTGATTTGGAGCTTCCTACACAAAGTTATGGTAATTTCATTGGATGCTGCACGAGTTGTCCGGAGAGACGCGCGAGACTTGCAAAACATAAAGAGTTCGAGTATTGCAATGCAAGTAAGGGTAAATCCGACCACACCATGACTTTCTAAAGGTTGAGAAGGATTCCTTTTCAGGTTCCAAACGGATTTGGAAGCCCCTTGAACCAGAAAACAAAACATATAAAAATTTGAAACCGATTCGGACTCGGATTGGGACAGCTGGCAAGACCGATACTAAAACGTCCATAACTTTCACAAACGGAGTCCGATTTGGGCGTTCTTGGACTCGTTGGAAAGTTATTTGGAAGCCCCACATAATGGACAAGGTGCCAGCCACGAAATCCTCATAGTCGGATCGCAAATTAAGAGAGAATCCAGATGTAGTAGTTTAGGTATTTCCTTTTTAGTTCGTATTGGAGTTTGTTTCGGCCTTAGGCCAAGTAGTGCGTGAGTTGTAATCAAGGCCGTGCATTGTGCACCAATATAAGGCCAGGGCCTTAGCCCCATTGTGAGTTAGACTTTGATTTGAGAAATAGAAACCAGAAAATCACCATGGTTTGGTGGCCATTGTTGGCGTGTTCTTGAGATTTCTATCGAGGAATTGCTCTTGGTGTGTTGAATCAAATTGTGGTGTTGGATTCTACTCGCTGAAACTTCGGTTTCTCTACCCTTTGTTCACGTGCTGCGGTGTGCGTGGGAGAAGGCTTATCTTGGAGAGGGCATCCAACAAGGCGTATCGTGAAAGATCCGGTTCAGCTAGCTTGCTAGTGGATCCGCATCACAAGAGCTCCTACGTACCACTTAAATTATTAGGTGAGTTCGTTTCAAACAGGTTTCACTTTGTTTGAGAAAGAACTTATGATATTACATAATGAGAGTTTGTTGCGTTTGTTATCATGTACCGAGATTTATGATCAAGATCATACAATACGTGAGGCTACACAAATGTTAAAACCGAGGACGGTTTTCTGTCAAGAAAGGGAGGATGATGTGACCACGCCACAAACACACACGACAATAGCGCCCAATATCAAGATTGAACTAAAGGTGAATTCGTTTCTTTAGCTTAAACATATTTTAAATGAGAATATGATGCTACCTAATGATGAAAATATATATTTTGACAGCACCACGTTATTTTTACATCAATTCAAGCAAGAGTTCAAGTTGGACACGTTTTGGAATCCAATTCGGCCTCCAGATCAATTCGGATTCAGCCTGACAAGCCCAACTTCAAATGTGCATAACTTTCACATACGAAGTCCGTTTGAGGTCCATGAGTACTTGTTGGAAAGCTTCGCATATCCTCTTTCCAATGGATCTAGTATCACCTCAAAATTCCATCTGTGCGCACCGCAATCATGAAAAGAGTTCGTGTTGGACACGTACTGGAATCGGATTCGGACTGCTGCAATGGTGCAAGTTTAAACGGTCATAACTTCTTCATACGGACTCCGTTTGGGACGTTCTTGTACTTCATGGAAAGCTTATCAAGTATACTTTCCAATGGATCCAACCTCATCTTTAAATTCCATCCGAGCCGGCCGGAATCATCAAAACAACCCACGTAGGTTTCTGAGTCCGAGTCAAAAGGGTGCTGCGCCACCTCCACTTGGGCCCATGGGCCTTGTAACCCTAGGGTGTACCCTTTGGGACGCCTCCCCTGGTTGTTTTCACTATATAGGAGCCGCCGCCTCCCTTTCTAGGACTTAGATTTTGTTTAGATCGGTTTAGCCCTTGTGTAAACTCCACGTTCTCTTGTGTCGGCTAGACCAACAGATTCGTGTTACAGAACCTCAACTATCCTTGTGCGACTTTTATATCTAGCAAGTTTTAGGTTGCTCACTATCCTTGTTCTTGCGTGTTTTCGGTTGCATGCAGCAATAGACCTTTGTGGTCAGGTCAACCGTGTTCTTGGCACGGTTGATAACATCTTGGGGTTGGTTCAGTGATTGCTAAGGCGCAAGTGACGTCTCGTACGGTTGTAGTCGGCTCGCAAGAGTCATCTCCACCGAAATCGATATTTATCATCCTATCGGAAGATCGGGACCCCATCGCCTCATCAGTTTCATTTCGTGACTCGATTTCGTATGCATGCAGTTTACATTTCCCGTCGAAACCCATTTTGGAGGAAAGTTTATTGTCGAGTTGGATGGATTCGAAATGCGTGCAAAAATGAGATATAATGCATGTCAAGTCCATTCAAGGTGTTTGCCACTCAGTTTATTTCGTGTCTCGATTTCACATACATGGAGTTTGCGGTGCCCGTCAGAATTCGATTTTGAGGAAAGTTTAACACCGACTCGGATGGATTCAATGCATGCCAAATGAGGTAGGGCGCATAAGAAGTCCATTCGAGGTGTTTGGCACTCAGTTTCATTGTGTGTCTCGATTTTGTCTGTATGGAGTTTGTAGCACCCGTTGAAACCCAATTTGGTGAAAAGTTTAACACTGAGTCGGATGGATTCAAAATTAATGCGGAAAATATTAGGGCACACGTGAAGTCCATTCGATGTGTTTGGCACTCAGTTTCATTTTGTCACTCGATTTCGTGGGAGTAGAGTTTAAAGTGCCCGTCGGAATCCATTTCGGTGGAAAATTTAACACGGAGTCAGACGGATTCAAAATGTGTGCCAAAATGAGTGGGGATGCATATGAAGTCCATTCAGGGTATTTGGTACTCAGTTTGATTTCGTGACTCGATTTCGTATGCATGCAGTTTACATTTCCCGTCGAAACCCATTTTGGAGGAAAGTTCACCGTCGAGTTGGATGGATTCGAAATGCGTGCCAAAATGAGATATCATGCATGTCAAGTCCATTCAAGGTGTTTGCCACTCAGTTTATTTCGTGTCTCGATTTCACATACATGGAGTTTGCGGTGCCGTCGAGTCGATTTTGAGGAAAGTTTAACACCGACTCGGATGGATTCAATGCATGCCAAATGAGGTAGGACGCATAAGAAGTCCATTCGAGGTGTTTGGCACTCAGTTTCATTGTGTGTCTCGATTTTGTCCGTATGGAGTTTGTAGCACCCGTTGAAACCCAATTTGGTGGAAAGTTTAACACTGAGTCGGATGGATTCAAAATCAATGCGGAAAACATTAGGGCACACGTGAAGTCCATTCGATGTGTTTGGCACTCGGTTTCATTTTGTCACTCGATTTCGTGGGAGTAGAGTTTAAAGTGCCCGTCGGAATCCATTTCGGTGGAAAGTTTAACACGGAGTCAGACGGATTCAAAATGTGTGCCAAAATGAGTGGGGATGCATATGAAGTCCATTCGGGGTATTTGGTACTCAGTTTCATTTCATGACTCGATTTCGTATGCATGCAGTTTACATTTCCCGTCGAAACTCATTTTGGAGGAAAGTTTACCGTCGAGTTGGATGGATACGAAATGCGTGCCAAAATGAGATATAATGCATGTCAAGTCCCATCAAGGTGTTTGCCACGCAGTTTATTTCGTGTCTCGATTTCACATACATGGAGTTTGCGATGCCCGTCAGAATTCGATTTTGTGGAAAGTTTAACACTGAGTTGGATGGACTCAAAATCATTGCAGAAAATAGTTAGGGCACACGTGAAGTCCATTCGATGTGTTTGGCACTCAGTTTTATTTTGTCACTCGATTTCGTGCGAGTAAAGTTTAAAGTACCCGTCGGAATCCATTTCAGTGGAAAGTTTAACACGGAGTCAGACGGATTCAAAATGTATGCCAAAATGAGTGGGAATGCATATGAAGTCCATTCGGGGTATTTGGTACTCAGTTTCATTTCGTGACTCGATTTCGTATGCATACAGTTTACACTTCCCCCCGAAACCCATTTTGGAGGAAAGTTTACCGTCGTGTTGGATGGATTCGAAATGCGTGCCAAAATGAGACATGATGCATGTCAAGTCCCTTCAAGGTGTTTGCCACTCAGTTTATTTCGTGTCTCGATTTCACATACATGGAGTTTGCGATGCCCGTCAGAATTTGTTTTTGTGGAAAGTTTAACACTGAGTTGGATGGACTCAAAATCATTGCGGAAAATAGTTAGGGCACACGTGATGTCCATTCGATGTGTTTGGCACTCAGTTTTATTTTGTCACTCGATTTCGTGCGAGTAAAGTTTAAAGTACACGTCGGAATCCATTTCGGTGGAAAGTTTAACACGGAGTCAGACGGATTCAAAATGTATGCCAAAATGAGTGGGGATGCAAATGAAGTCAATTCGGGGTATTTTGTACTCAGTTTCATTTCGTGACTCGATTTCGTATGCATACAGTTTACATTTCCCGCCGAAACCCATTTTGGAGGAAAGTTTACCGTCGTGTTGGATGGATTCGAAATGCGTGCCAAAATGAGACATGATGCATGTCAAGTCCATTCAAGGTGTTTTCCACTCAATTTATTTCATCTCTCGATTTCGTATACATTGAGTTTGCGGTGCCCGTCAGAATTCGATTTTGAGGAAAGTTTAATACCGACTCGGATGGATTCAATGCATGCCAAATGAGGTAGGGCACATATGAAGTCCATTCGAGGTGTTTGGCACTCAGTTTCATTGCGTGTCTCGATTTTGTCCCTATGGAGTTTGTAGTACCCGTGAAACCCAATTTGGTGGAAAGTTTAACACTGAGACGGATAGATTCAAAATCAATGCGGAAAATAGTTAGGGCACACGTTAAGTCCATTCGATGTGTTTTGCCTTCGGTTTCATTTTTGTCACCCGATTTCGTCGGAGTAGAGTTTAAAGTACCCGTCGGAATCCATTTCGGTGGAAAGTTTAACACGGAGTCAGACGGATTCAAAATGTACGCCAAAATGAGTGGGGATGCATATGAAGTCCATTCGGGGTATTTGGTACTCAGTTTCATTTCGTGACTCGATTTCGTATGCATGCAGTTTACATTTCCCGTCGAATCCCATTTTGGAGGAAAGTTTACCCTCGAGTTGGATGGATTCGAAATGCGTGCCAAAATGAGATATAATGCATGTCAAGTCCATTCAAGGTGTTTGCCACTCAGTTTATTTCGTGTCTCGATTTCACATACATGGAGTTTGCGATGCCCGTCAGAATTCGATTTTGTGGAAAGTTTAACACTGAGTCGGATGGATTCAAAATCATTGCGGAAAATAGTTAGGGCACACGTGAAGTCCATTCGATGTGTTTGGCACTCAGTTTTATTTTGTCACTCGATTTCGTGCGAGTAGAGTTTAAAGTACCCGTCGGAATCCATTTCGGTGGAAAGTTTAACACGGAGTCAGACGGATTCAAAATGTGTGCCAAAATGACTGGGGATGCTTATGAAGTCCATTCGGGTATTTGGTACTCAGTTTCATTTCGTGACTCAATTTCGTATGCATGCAGTTTACATTTCCCGTCGAAACCCATTTTGGAGGAAAGTTTACCGTCGAGTTGGATGGAGTCGAAATGCGTGCCAAAATGATATATAATGCATGCCAAGTCCATTCAAGGTGTTTGCCACTCAGTTTATTTCGTGTCTCGATTTCACATACATGGAGTTTGCGGTGCCCGTCAGAATTCGATTTTGAGGAAAGTTTAACACCGACTCGGATGGATTCAATGCATGCCAAATCAGGTAGGGCGAATAAGAAGTCCATTCGAGGTGTTCGGCACTCAGTTTCATTGTGTGTCTCGATTTTGTCCGTATGGAGTTTGTAGCACCCGTTGAAACCCAATTTGGTGGAAAGTTTAACACTGAGTCGGATGGATTCAAAATCAATGCGGAAAACATTAGGGTACACGTGAAGTCCATTCGATGTGTTTGGCACTCGATTTCATTTTGTCACTCGATTTCGTGGGAGTAGAGTTTAAAGTGTCCGTCGGAATCCATTTCGGTGGAAAGTTTAACACGGAGTCAGACGGATTCAAAATGTGTGCCAAAATGAGTGGGGATGCATATGAAGTCCATTAGGGGTATTTGGTACTCAGTTTCATTTCGTGACTCGATTTCGTATGCATACAGTTTACATTTCCCGCCGAAACCCATTTTGGAGGAAAGTTTACCGTCGTGTTGGATGGATTCAAATGCGTGCAAAATGAGACATGATGCATGTCAAGTCCCTTCAAGGTGTTTGCCACTCGGTTTATTTCGTGTCTCGATTTCACATACATGGAGTTTGCGGCCTTGTCGATTTGATTTTGTGGAAAGTTTAACACAGAGTTGGATGGACTCAAAATCGTTGCAGAAAATAGTTAGGGCACACGTGATGTCCATTCGATGTGTTTGGCACTCAGTTTTATTTTGTCACTCGATTTCGTGCGAGTAAAGTTTAAAGTACCCGTCGGAATCCATTTCGGTGGAAAGTTTAACACGGAGTCAGACGGATTCAAAATGTATGCCAAAATGAGTGGGGATGCAAATGAAGTCAATTCGGGGTATTTTGTACTCAGTTTCATTTCGTGACTCGATTTCGTATGCATACAGTTTACATTTCCCGTCGAAACCCATTTTGGAGGAAAGTTTACCGTCGAGTTAGATGGATTCGAAATGCGTGCCAAAATGAGATATAATGCATGCCAAGTCCATTCAAGGTGTTTGCCACTCAGTTTATTTCGTGTCTCGATTTCACATACATGGAGTTTGCGGTGCCGTCGAATCGATTTTGAGAAAGTTTAACACCGACTCGGATGGATTCAATGCATGCCAAATGAGGTAGGCGAATAAGAAGTCCATTCGAGGTGTTCGGCACTCAGTTTCATTGTGTGTCTCGATTTTGTCCGTATGGAGTTTGTAGCACCCGTTGAAACGCAATTTGGTGGAAAGTTTAACACTGAGTCGGATGGATTCAAAATCAATGCGGAAAACATTAGGGTACACGTGAAGTCCATTCGATGTGTTTGGCACTCGATTTCATTTTGTCACTCGATTTCGTGGGAGTACAGTTTAAAGTGCCCGTCGGAATCCATTTTGGTGGAAAGTTTAACACGGAGTCAGACGGATTCAAAATGTGTGCCAAAATGAGTGGGGATGCATATGAAGTCCATTAGGGGTATTTGGTACTCAGTTTCATTTCGTGACTCGATTTCGTATGCATACAGATTACATTTCCCGCCGAAACCCATTTTGGAGGAAAGTTTACCGTCGTGTTGGATGGTTTCGAAATGCGTGCCAAAATGAGACATGATGCATGTCAAGTCCCTTCAAGGTGTTTGCCACTCAGTTTATTTCGTGTCTCGATTTCACATACATGGAGTTTGCGATGCCCGTCAGAATTTGATTTTGTGGAAAGTTTAACACAGAGTTGGATGGACTCAAAATCATTGCGGAAAATAGTTAGGGCACACGTGATGTCCATTCGATGTGTTTGGCACTCAGTTTTATTTTGCCACTCGATTTCGTGCGAGTAAAGTTTAAAGTACCCGTCGGAATCCATTTCGGTGGAAAGTTTAACACGGAGTCAGCCGGATTCAAAATGTACGTCAAAATGAGTGGGGATGCATATGAAGTCCATTCGGGTATTTTGTACTCAGTTTCATTTCGTGACTCGATTTCGTATGCATCGATTTACATTTCCGTCGAAACCCATTTTGGCGGAAAGTTTACCGTCGAGTTGGATGGATTCGAAATGCTGCCAAAATGAGATATAATGCATGTCAAGTCCATTCAAGGTGTTTGCCACTCAGTTTATTTCGTGTTTCGATTTCACATACATGGAGTTTGCGATGCCCGTCGAGTCGATTTTGTGGAAAGTTTAACACCGAGTCGGATGGATTCAAAATCATTGCGGAAAATAGTTAGGGCACACGTGAAGTCCATTCGATGTGTTTGGCACTCAGTTTTATTTTGTCACTCGATTTCGTGCGAGTAGAGTTTAAAGTACCCGTCGGAATCCATTTCGGTGGAAAGTTTAACACGGAGTCAGACGGATTCAAAATGTGTGCCAAAATGAGTAGGGATGCTTATGAAGTCCATTCGGGGTATTTGGTACTCAGTTTCATTTCGTGACTCGATTTCGTATGCATGCAGTTTACATTTCCCGTCGAAACCCATTTTGGAGGAAAGTTTACCGTCGAGTTGGATGGATTCGAAATGCGTGCCAAAATGAGATATAATGCACTCCAAGTCCATTCAAGGTGTTTCCCACTCAGTTCATTTCGTGTCTCGATTTCACATACATGGAGTTTGCGGTGCCCGTCGGAATTCGATTTTGAGGAAAGTTTAACACCGACTCGGATGGATTCAATGCATGCCAAATGAGGTATGGCGCATAAGAAGTCCATTCGAGGTGTTTGGCACTCAGTTCATTGTGTGTCTCGATTTTGTCCGTATGGAGTTTGTAGCACCCGTTGAAATCCAATTTGGTGGAAAGTTTAACACTGAGTCGGATGGATTCAAAATCAATGCGGAAAACATTAGGGCACACGTGAAGTCCATTCGATGTGTTTGGCACTTTCGGTTTCATTTGTCACTCGATTTCGTGGGAGTAGAGTTTAAAGTGCCGTCGGAATCCATTTCGTGGAAAGTTTAACACGGAGTCGACGGATTCAAAATGTGTGCCAAAATGAGTGGGGATGCATATGAAGTCCATTCGGGTATTTGGTACTCAGTTTCATTTGGTGACTCGATTTACGTATGCATGCAGTTTACATTTCCCGTCGAAACCCATTTTGGAGGAAAGTTTACCGTCGAGTCGGATGGATTCGAAATGCGTGCCAAAATGAGATATAACGCATGTCAAGTCCCTTCAAGGTGTTTGCCACTCGGTTTATTTCGTGTCTCGATTTCACATACATGGAGTTTGCGATGCCGTCGAGTCGATTTTGTGGAAAGTTTAACACTGAGTTGGATGGACTCAAAATCATTGCGGAAAATTGTTGAGGCACACGTGAAGTCCATTCGATGTGTTTGGCACTCAGTTTTATTTTGTCACTCGGTTTCGTGCGAGTAAAGTTTAAAGTACCCGTCGGAATCCATTTCGGTGGAAAGTTTAACACGGAGTCAGACGGATTCAAAATGTATGCCAAAATCAAGTCAATTCGGGGTATTTTGTACTCAGTTTCATTTCGTTACTCGATTTCGTATGCATACAGTTTACATTTCCCGCCGAAACCCATTTTGGAGGAACGTTTACCGTCGTGTTGGATGGATTCGAAATGCGTGCCAAAATGAGACATGATGCATGTCAAGTCCCTTCAAGGTGTTTGCCACTCAGTTTATTTCGTGTCTCGATTTCACATACATGGAGTTTGCGATGCCCGTCAGAATTTGATTTTGTGGAAAGTTTAACACGAGTTGGATGGACTCAAAATCATTGCGGAAAATAGTTAGGGCACACGTGATGTCCATTCGATGTGTTTGGCACTCGAGTTTTATTTTGTCACTCGATTTCGTGCGAGTAAAGTTTAAAGTACCGTCGGAATCCATTTCGTGGAAAGTTTAACACGGAGTCGACGGATTCAAAATGTATGCCAAAATGAGTGGGGATGCAAATGAAGTCAATTCGGGGTATTTTGTACTCGATTTTATTTCGTGACTCGATTTAGTATGCATCTGATTTACATTTCCGCGAAACCCATTTTGGAGGAAAGTTTACCGTCGTGTTGGATGGATTCAAATGCGTGCAAAATGAGATATAATGCATGCCAAGTCCATTCAAGGTGTTTGCCACTCGGTTTATTTCGTGTCTCGATTTCACATACATGGAGTTTGCGGTGCGTCGAGTCGATTTTGAGGAAAGTTTAACACCGACTCGGATGGATTCAATGCATGCCAAATGAGGTAGGGCGAATAAAAAGTCCATTCGAGGTGTTCGGCACTCAGTTTCATTGTGTGTCTCGATTTTGTCCGTATGGAGTTTGTAGCACCCGTTGAAACCCAATTTGGTGGAAAGTTTAACACTGAGTCGGATGGATTCAAAATCAATGCGGAAAACATTAGGGTACACGTGAAGTCCATTCGATGTGTTTGGCACTCGATTTCATTTTGTCACTCGATTTCGTGGGAGTAGAGTTTAAAGTGCCCGTCAGAATCCATTTCGGTGGAAAGTTTAACACGGAGTCAGACGGATTCAAAATGTGTGCCAAAATGAGTGGGGATGCATATGAAGTCCATTAGGGGTATTTGGTACTCAGTTTCATTTCGTGACTCGATTTCGTATGCATACAGATTGCATTTCCCGCCGAAACCCATTTTGGAGGAAAGTTTACCGTCGTGTTGGATGGATTCGAAATGCGTGCCAAAATGAGACATGATGCATGTCAAGTCCCTTCAAGGTGTTTGCCACTCAGTTTATTTCGTGTCTCGATTTCACATACATGGAGTTTGCGATGCCCGTCAGAATTTGATTTTGTGGAAAGTTTAACACAGAGTTGGATGGACTCAAAATCATTGCGGAAAATAGTTAGGGCACACGTGATGTCCATTCGATGTGTTTGGCACTCAGTTTTATTTTGTCACTCGATTTCGTGCGAGTAAAGTTTAAAGTACCCGTCGGAATCCATTTCGGTGGAAAGTTTAACACGGAGTCAGACGGATTTAAAATGTGTGCCAAAATGAGTAGGGATGCTTATGAAGTCCATTCGGGGTATTTGGTACTCAGTTTCATTTCGTGACTCGATTTCGTATGCATGCAGTTTACATTTCCCGTCGAAACCCATTTTGGAGGAAAGTTTACCGTCGAGTTGGATGGATTCGAAATGCGTGCCAAAATGAGATATAATGCACGCCAAGTCCATTCAAGGTGTTTGCCGCTCAGTTCATTTCGTGTCTCGATTTCACATACATGGAGTTTGCGGTGCCCGTCAGAATTCGATTTTGAGGAAAGTTTAACACCGACTCGGATGGATTCAATGCATGCCAAATGAGGTATGGCGCATCAGAAGTCCATTCGAGGTGTTTGGCACTCAGTTCATTGTGTGTCTCGATTTTGTCCGTATGGAGTTTGTAGCACCCGTTGAAACCCAATTTGGTGGAAAGTTTAACACTGAGTCGGATGGATTCAAAATCAATGCGGAAAACATTAGGGCACACGTGAAGTCCATTCGATGTGTTTGGCACTCGGTTTCATTTTCTCACTCGATTTCGTGGGAGTAGAGTTTAAAGTGCCCGTCGGAATCCATTTCGGTGGAAAGTTTAACACGGAGTCAGACGGATTCAAAATGTATGCCAAAATCAGTGGGGATGCAAATGAAGTCAATTCGGGGTATTTTGTACTCAGTTTCATTTCGTTACTCGATTTCGTATGCATACAGTTTACATTTCCCGCCGAAACCCATTTTGGAGGAAAGTTTACCGTCGAGTCGGATGGATTCGAAATGCGTGCCAAAATGAGATATAACGCATGTCAAGTCCCTTCAAGGTGTTTGCCACTCAGTTTATTTCGTGTCTCGATTTCACATACATGGAGTTTGCGATGCCCGTAAGAATTCGATTTTGTGGAAAGTTTAACACTGAGTTGGATGGACTCAAAATCATTGCGGAAAATAGTTGAGGCACACGTGAAGTCCATTCGATGTGTTTGGCACTCAGTTTTATTTTGTCACTCGGTTTCGTGCGAGTAAAGTTTAAAGTACCCGTCGGAATCCATTTCGGTGGAAAGTTTAACACGGAGTCAGACGAATTCAAAATGTATGCCAAAATCGGTGGGGATGCAAATGAAGTCAATTCGGGGTATTTTGTACTCAGTTTCATTTCGTTACTCGATTTCGTATGCATACAGTTTACATTTCCCGCCGAAACCCATTTTGGAGGAACGTTTACCGTCGTGTTGGATGGATTCGAAATGCGTGCCAAAATGAGACATGATGGATGTCAAGTCCCTTCAAGGTGTATGCCACTCAGTTTATTTCGAGTCTCGATTTCACATACATGGAGTTTGCGATGCCCGTCAGAATTTGATTTTGTGGAAACTTTAACACAGAGTTGGATGGACTCAAAATCATTGCGTAAAATAGTTAGGGCACACGTGATGTCCATTCGATGTGTTTGACACTCAGTTTTATTTTGTCACTCGATTTCGTGCGAGTAAAGTTTAAAGTACCCGTCGGAATCCATTTCGGTGGAAAGTTTAACACGGAGTCAGACGGATTCAAAATGTATGCCAAAATGAGTGGGGATGCAAATGAAGTCAATTCGGGGTATTTTGTACTCAGTTTCATTTCGTGACTCGATTTCGTATGCATACAGTTCACATTTCCCGCCGAAACCGATTTTGGAGGAAAGTTTACCGTCGAGTTGGATGGATTCAAAATGCGTGCCAAAATGAGATATAATGCATGCCAAGTCCATTCAAGGTGTTTGCCACTTAGTTTATTTCGTGTCTCGATTTCACATACATGGAGTTTGCCCGTCATAATTCGATTTTGAGGAAAGTTTAACACCGACTCGGATGGATTCAATGCATGCCAAATGAGGTAGGGCGAATAAGAAGTCCATTCGAGGTGTTTGGCACTCAGTTTCATTGTGTGTCTCGATTTTGTCCGTATGGAGTTTGTAGCACCCGTTCAAACCCAATTTGGTGGAAGGTTTAACACTGAGTCGGATGCATTCAAAATCAATGCGGAAAATAGTTTGGGCACACGTGAAGTCCATTCGATGTGTTTGGCCTTCGGTTTCATTTTTGTCACCCGATTTTGTGGGAGTAGAGTTTAAAGTACCCGTCGAAATCCATTTCGGTGGAAAGTTTAACACGGAGTCAGACGGATTCAAAATGTACGTCAAAATGAGTGGGGATGCATATGAAGTCCATTCGGGGTATTTTGTACTCAGTTTCATTTCGTGACTCGATTTCGTATGCATGCAGTTTACATTTCCCGTCGAAACCCATTTTGGAGGAAAGTTTACCGTCGAGTTGGATGGATTCGAAATGCTGCCAAAATGAGATATAATGCATGTCAAGTCCATTCAAGGTGTTTGCCACTCAGTTTATTTCGTGTTTCGATTTCACATACATGGAGTTTGCGATGCCCGTCAGAATTCGATTTTGTGGAAAGTTTAACACCGAGTCGGATGGATTCAAAATCATTGCGGAAAATAGTTAGGGCACACGTCAAGTCCATTCGATGTGTTTGGCACTCAGTTTTATTTTGTCACTCGATTTCGTGCGAGTAGAGTTTAAAGTACCCGTCGGAATCCATTTCGGTGGAAAGTTTAACACGGAGTCAGACGGATTTAAAATGTGTGCCAAAATGAGTAGGGATGCTTATGAAGTCCATTCGGGGTATTTGGTACTCAGTTTCATTTCGTGACTCGATTTCGTATGCATGCAGTTTACATTTCCCGTCGAAACCCATTTTGGAGGAAAGTTTACCGTCGAGTTGGATGGATTCGAAATGCGTGCCAAAATGAGATATAATGCATGTTAAGTCCATTCAAGGTGTTTGCCACTCAGATTATTTCGTGTCTCGATTTCACATACATGGAGTTTGCGGTGCCCGTCAGAATTCGATTTTGAGGAAAGTTTAACACCGACTCGGATGGATTCAATGCATGCCAAATGAGGTAGGGCGCATAAGAAGTCCATTCGAGGTGTTTGGCACTCAGTTTCACTGTGTGCCTCGATTTTGTCCGTATGCACTTTGTAGCACCCGTTGAAACCCAAGTTGGCGGAAAGTTTAACACTGAGTCGGATGGATTCAAAATCAATGCGGAAAACATTAGGGCACACGTGAAGTCCATTCGATGTGTTTGGCACTCGGTTTCATTTTGTCACTCGATTTTGTGGGAGTAGAGTTTAAAGTGCCCGTCGGAATCCATTTCGGTGGAAAGTTTAACACGGAGTCAGACGGATTCAAAATGTGTGCCAAAATGAGTGGGGATGCATATGAACTCCATTCGGGGTATTTGGTACTCAGTTTCATTTCGTGACTCGATTTTGTATGCATGCAGTTTACATTTCCCGTCGAAACCCATTTTGGAGGAAAGTTTACCGTCGAGTTGGATGGATTCGAAATGCGTGCCAAAATGAGATATAATGCATGTCTAGTCCATTCAAGGTGTTTGCCACTCAGTTTATTTCGTGTCTCGATTTCACATACATGGAGTTTGCGATGCCCGTCAGAATTCGATTTTGTTGAAAGTTTAACACTGAGTTGGATGGACTCAAAATCATTGCGGAAAATAGTTAGGGCACATGTGAAGTCCATTCGATGTGTTTGGCACTCAGTTTTATTTTGTCACTCGATTTCGTGCGAGTAAAGTTTAACGTACCCGTCGGAATCCATTTCCGTGGAAAGTTTAACACGGAGTCAGACGGATTCAAAATGTTTGCCAAAATGAGTGGGGATGCAAATGAAGTTAATTCGGGGTATTTTGTACTGAGTTTCATTTCGCGACTCGATTTCGTATGCATACAGTTTACATTTCCCGCCGAAACCCATTTTGGAGGAAAGTTTACCGTCGTGTTGTATGGATTCGAAATGCGTGCCAAAATGAGACATGATGCATGTCAAGTCCATTCAAGGTGTTTGCCACTCACTTTATTTCATCTCTCGATTTCATATACATGAAGTTTGCGGTGCCCGTCAGAATTCGATTTTGAGGAAAGTTTAATACCAACTCGGATGGATTCAATGCATGCCAAATGAGGTAGGGCACATATGAAGTCCATTCGAGGTGTTTGGCACTCAGTTTCATTGCGTGTCTCGATTTTGTCCGTATGGAGTTTGTAGTACCCGTTGAAACCAAATTTGGTGGAAAGTTTAACACTGAGTCGGATGGATTCAAAATCAATACGGAAAATAGTTAGGGCACACGTGAAGTCCATTCGATGTGCTTGGCACTCAGTTTCATTTTTGTCACCCGATTTCGTGGGAGTAGAGTTTAAAGTACCCGTCGGAATCCATTTCGGTCGAAAGTTTAACACGGAGTGAGACGGATTCCAAATGTATGCCAAAATGAGTGGGGATGCATATGAAGTCCATTCGGGGTATTTGGTACTCAGTTTTATTTCGTGACTCGATTTCGTATGCATGAAGTTTACATTTCCCGTCGAAACCCATTTTGGAGGAAAGTTTGCCGTCGAGTTGGATGGATTCGAAATGCGTGCCAAAATGAGATATAATGCATGTCAAGTCCATTCAAGGTGTTTGCCACTCAGTTTATTTCGTGTCTCGATTTCACATACATGGAGTTTGCGATGCCCGTCAGAATTCGATTTTGTGGAAAGTTTAACACTGAGTCAGATGGATTCAAAATCATTGCGGAAAATAGTTACGTCACACGTGAAGTCCATTCGATGTGTTTGGCACTCAGTTTTGTTTTGTCACTCGATTTCGTGCGAGTAGAGTTTACAGTACCCGTCGGACTCCATTTCGGTGGAAAGTTTAACACGGAGTCAGACGGATTCAAAATGTATACCAAAATGAGTGGGGATGCATATGAAGTCCATTTGGGGTATTTTGTACTCAGTTTCATTTTGTGACTCGATATCGTATGCATACAGTTTACATTTCCCGCCGAAACCCATTTTGGAGGAAAGTTTACCGTCGGGTTGGATGTATTCGAAATGCGTGCCAAAATGAGACATGATGCATGTCAAGTCCGTTCAAGGTGTTTGCCATTCTGTTTATTTCATCTCTCGATTTCACATACATGGAGTTTGCGGTGCCCGTCAGAATTCAATTTTGAGGAAAATTTAACACCGACTCGGATGGATTCAATGCATGCCAAATGAGGTAGGGCACATATGAAGTCCATTCGAGGTGTTTGGCACTCAGGTTCATTGCGTGTCTCGATTTTGTCCGTATGGAGTTTGTAGTACCCGTTGAAACCCACTTTGGTGGAAAGTTTAACACCGAGTCAGATGCATTCAAAATCAATGCGGAAAATAGTTAGGGCACACGTGAAGTCCATTCGATGTGTTTGGCACTCAGTTTCATTTTTGTCACCCGATTTCGTGGGAGTAGATGTCGGGACCGGGCGACAACTCGAGAACCCTCGTGTTGTCGCACTATCCTGTGGAAAGCTAGTGCACACAGTATCACGAGACAATTATCATGTGTAATGACAAACTTTATTTAGCTAATATGAGCACGATGGCCAAAGTTTACAATAACGACAAAAGAAGACAAATGGAAGATAAACAATGTAGCAGCCATCCAGCCTTCCCACAAGGCGAATGATCGTAAGACGTGGCCTAGTCGCTATCCTCACCGAAGTCGTCGAAAGCTTCCTCTGGAAAGAGTTAGATATAGCAACATGAGTACAAAAAAGTACTCCACAAGTTACACCAGGAGGTTTCACAGAATAGATGCATGCATATGGAATATCAAAGGAAGGCATAATATGGTTAATTTGCATAAAAGGCGATCATTGGAGTAAATATCATAAGTAAGTACAAAAGCTGAATTTGATACAATAAATAGAAACAAGATTTTAACAAAATAATATCGTTAGTGCAGGCTCCAACCAAACACTAACCTATCCACGGGCATCCCACCCGGACCATCTTTTCCAAAAGCTCACGTATGGATTCCATCCAACCACACGCTTTCACTGTGTAAGTCTGATGAATTCCATCCATTCACCAGATTTCAATCTCTCACGGATTCCATCCATCCGCAAGGTTTTCATCTCTCGTGGATTCCATTCATCCACAAGGTTTTCGCAAACCATTTTGAAAACCAAAGTCTAATCCATGAAAAACTTCACTCGACTTGCCCATGACCGTAGGCACGGCTATCGAGATAGGTTATACACTCTGCAGAGGTTGTGCGGCTTTACCCACAAGACATGATCATCCCGGTTTGCCACGCGAGTTACATACTTCCTTAGGTGTGCGGCGAGAGATCATGACAAGGCCTTTACAATGATCCGTTGTCAACATAATCACGCCGCCACTAAGGTTTCACCACAACATGAATCCACATGTTGGAGCCCCCTCTTGTGCCATGTGAGACTTCTCACGGCCTACTCACATTCAGCCTATAGCGAGATTAAGTTGGAACTTCACAAATTATTCGGCCAGGTCTGTCCCATACCAGACTTGTGGTAGTACGATAGGGCTTTGCAATAGTAGCTCACAGACCGGTCCTTAACTTGACTTAGGCCCAACCACATACCCCCGTGCACGACAATCAACCACTGCGGCTCCAACCAACAGGGCATGCCTGCACCCACCACTCTGACCAATTACCTAAGTCTAAACCAGTTTTATATTTTGTTTCCAAAATATTTCATAACACTCCTTGACTCACCAAAGTCAAGAGTACAGTTGAAAAGTTTATCATTTCATGTAAAAAGGTTATCATTTTATGTGAAAGATCATCCCAAACCATAATTATCTTAAGCATGGCTAAGCATTTCTACATAATTTCTAGTTAGTGCTAATGTACTAACTAGGTTTTATCTAGGGTTGACAAGGTATAATGGTAAGCAATGTCAAATTTGGCTGTCCAAAGAATTTGGGTGTAACTAGAGTTCAAAACTGAATTTAAACTAACTTGAATAAAATTACGCATGCAATAATAATTTAAAAACAACATAATTAATTTAAAATATTAGGTTCAACATGATCAAAGGTGTAACTTGCCTTGCTCGAAGACACAGTGCGAATCGTTGGCGTCGTTCTCTTGAATTCGACGAAATCTCTGCGAAGAACCAAACAAATAAATTCAAATAAAATCCAAAAATTCAAAAATAGTCTATATTTGGGTAGCTTATGATTTTAGAAGAATTTAGAAATTTGAACAGGTTAAATCGGAGTTAAGATGAAGAAGTTATGGCCTTCGGAAGATTAACAGGAGGGAAAAAGGAAAAGGCTGGTTTCGGGAATTATTTCTGTACTGAAAAATGCTATTTATGACATCAGAAAATTTTGAATTTTCCGAGCGGGAAAAATGATTTGAATGACCGGTGGGCCGGTCTCACAGTGGACCAAGTCCGCGGACCACGGGGTTGGCGGCGTGGCACACCGCCACATGGCACCATGCGGGCGTGGCGTGGAGGCCACGCGGCGAGGCCGCCACGCGGCGCGCCGCAGCGGCACGGAGGCGCACGGCCGCGGCCGGCGCGGCGCGCGGCGGCGGCGGGGTGGGGAGGGACGGCGTACTCACCGGCGGCGGCAGAGACCGGGCGGCGGCGGCGGCGCAGGAGGAGGCGGCGGTGGTGAAGCGCGCGGCGGCGGGAGGTGGCCGGGGCGCGCGCGCGCGCGCGAGAGCGGCCGAGGAGGGAGGCGCGGAGAGGGGGGGCCAAATGGTGAAGGAACCGGGCATGGGAGAGGTTTTATAGGTGGAAAGAGAAGAAACGGCGCGGCTTTAGAGGATTAATGGGCAAAGCGGCCGCCGTGGGGAAGTGATGAGGGGCCTAAATGCACGCTTAAACGGGAATTAAAGTGGTAGTAACGGCCGGGATTAAAAGCTTTCATTTATAATTCATGGTGGAAGAGAGAGAGGTGGTAGGAGGAAGAAGGTGAGGTTGAAGAAGGATATGACATGTGGGGTCCATATGTCATAGGGAGAGAGAAGTGAAGTGAAGAGTGCAGTTCGGATTGTTGACACGTGTCAAGTGGATGTTTCATGGCTCGTTTAAAGTACCGTCGGAATCCATTTGGTGGAAAGTTTAACAGTCGACGATTCAAAATGTATGCCAAAATGAGTGGGGATGCATATGAAGTCCATTCGGGTATTTGGTACTCAGTTTCATTTAGTGACTCGATTTCATATGCATGCGATTTACATTTCCGTCGAAACCCATTTTGGAGGAAAGTTTACCGTCGAGTTGGATGGATTGAAATGCGTGCCAAAATGAGACATGATGCATGTCAAGTCCATTCAAGGTGTTTGCCATTCAGTTTATTTCATCTCTCGATTTCACATTTATTTCTCGGATGGATTCAATGCATGCCAAATGAGTCGGGCACATAAGTCCATTCGAGGAGTTTGGCACTCGATGCGTGTCTCGATTTTGTCCGTATGGAGTTTGTAGTACCGTTGAAACCCAATTTGGTGGAAAGTGTAACACTGAGTCGGATGGATTCAAAATCAATGCGGAAAATAGTTAGGGCACACGTGAAGTCCATTCGATGTGTTTGGCACTCGTTTCATTTTGTCACTCGATTTCGTGCGAGTAGAGTTTAAAGTACCCGTCGGAATCCATTTCGGTGGAAAGTTTAACACGGAGTCAGACAGATTCAAAATGTACGCCAAAATGAGTGGGGATGCATATGAAGTCCATTCGGGGTATTTGGTACTCAGTTTCATTTCGTGACTCGATTTAAATATGCATGCGATTTACATTTCCCGTCGAAACCCATTTTGGAGGAAAGTTTACCGTCGAGTTGGATGGATTCGAAATGCGTGCCAAAATGAGATATGATGCATGTCAAGTCCATTCAAGGTGTTTGCCACTCAGTTTATTTCATCTCTCGATTTCACATACATGGAGTTTGCGATGCGTCGAGAATTCGATTTTGAGGAAAGTTTAACACCGAGTCGGATGGATTCAAAATCATTGCGGAAAATAGTTAGGGCACACGTGAAGTCCATTCGATGTGTTTGGCACTCGTTTCATTTTGTCACTCGATTTATGTGCGAGTAGAGTTTAAAGTACCGTCGGAATCCATTTGGTGGAAAGTTTAACACGTCGAGACGGATTCAAAATGTATGCCAAAATGAGTGGGGATGCATATGAAGTCCATTCGGGTATTTGTTACTCAGTTTCATTTAGTGACTCGATTTCATATGCATCGATTTACATTTCCCGTCGAAACCCATTTTGGAGGAAAGTTTACCGTCGAGTTGGATGGATTCGAAATGCGTGCCAAAATGAGATATGATGCATGTCAAGTCCATTCAAGGTGTTTGCCACTCAGTTTATTTCATCTCTCGATTTCACATACATGGAGTTTGCGATGCCCGTCGATGATTTTGAGGAAAGTTTAACACCGACTCGGATGGATTCAATGCATGCCAAATGAGGTCGGGCACATATGAAGTCCATTCGAGGC
This sequence comes from Dendrocalamus sinicus, assembly GCA_036346575.1. Taxonomy (NCBI): domain Eukaryota; kingdom Viridiplantae; phylum Streptophyta; class Magnoliopsida; order Poales; family Poaceae; genus Dendrocalamus; species Dendrocalamus sinicus. The sequence goes on along the minus strand of JAYEVI010000360.1, from coordinate 28,963 downwards.
GTTTGGCACTCGGTTTCAGCGTGTCTCGATTTTGTCCGTATGGAGTTTGTAGTACCGTTGAAACCCAATTTGGTGGAAAGTTTAACACAGAGTCGGATGGATTCAAAATCAATGCGGAAAATAGTTAGGGCACACGTGAAGTCCATTCGATGTGTTTGGCACTCAGTTTCATTTTGTCGCTCGATTTCGTGCGAGTAGAGTTTAAAGTACCCGTCGGAATCCATTTCGGTGGAAAGTTTAACACGGAGTCAGACAGATTCAAAATGTACGCCAAAATGAGTGGGGATGCATATGAAGTCCATTCGGGGTATTTGGTACTCAGTTTCATTTCGTGACTCGATTTCGTACGCATGCAGTTTACATTTCCCGTCGAAACCCATTTTGGAGGAAAGTTTACCGTCGAGTTGGATGGATTCGAAATGCGTGCCAAAATGAGATATGATGCATGTCAAGTCCATTCAAGGTGTTTGCCACTCAGTTTATTTCATCTCTCGATTTCACATACATGGAGTTTGCGATGCCCGTCAGAATCGATTTTGAGGAAAGTTTAACACAGAGTCGGATGGATTCAAAATCAATGCGGAAAATAGTTAGGGCACACGTGAAGTCCATTCGATGTGTTTGGCACTCAGTTTCATTTTGTCGCTCGATTTCGTGCGAGTAGAGTTTAAAGTACCCGTCGGAATCCATTTCGGTGGAAAGTTTAACACGGAGTCAGACAGATTCAAAATGTACGCCAAAATGAGTGGGGATGCATATGAAGTCCATTCGGGGTATTTGTTACTCAGTTTCATTTAGTGACTCGATTTCATATGCATGCGATTTACATTTCCGTGAAACCCATTTTGGAGGAAAGTTTACCGTCGAGTTGGATGGATTAAATGCGTGCCAAAATGAGATATGATGCATGTCAAGTCCATTCAAGGTGTTTGCCACTCGGTTTATTTCATCTCTCGATTTCACATACATGGAGTTTGCGATGCCGTCGAGTCGATTTTGAGGATCACCGACTTGGATTCAATGCATGCCAAATGAGTCGGGCACATATGAAGTCCATTCGAGTCGGTTTCATGCGTGTCTCGATTTTGTCATGGAGTTTGTAGTACCGTTGAAACCCAATTTGGTGGAAAGTGTAACACCGAGTCGGATGGATTCAAAATCAATGCGGAAAATAGTTAGGGCACACGTGAAGTCCATTCGATGTGTTTGGCACTCGAGTTTCATTTTGTCACTCGATTTCGTGCGAGTAGAGTTTAAAGTACCGTCGGAATCCATTTGGTGGAAAGTTTAACACGGAGTCGAGACGGATTCAAAATGTATGCCAAAATGAGTGGGGATGCATATGAAGTCCATTCGGGTATTTGGTACTCGATTTCATTTAGTGACTCGATTTCGTACGCATGCAGTTTACATTTCCCGTCGAAACCCATTTTGGAGGAAAGTTTACCGTCGAGTTGGATGGATTCGAAATGCGTGCCAAAATGAGATATGATGCATGTCAAGTCCATTCAAGGTGTTTGCCACTCAGTTTATTTCATCTCTCGATTTCACATACATGGAGTTTGCGATGCGTCGAGTCGATTTTGTGGAAAGTTTAACAGTCGGTCGGATGGATTCAAAATCAATGCGGAAAATAGTTAGGGCACACGTGAAGTCCATTCGATGTGTTTGGCACTCAGTTTCATTTTGTCGCTCGATTTCGTGCGAGTAGAGTTTAAAGTACCCGTCGGAATCCATTTCGGTGGAAAGTTTAACACGGAGTCAGACAGATTCAAAATGTACGCCAAAATGAGTGGGGATGCATATGAAGTCCATTCGGGTATTTGGTACTCGATTTCATTTAGTGACTCGATTTCATATGCATGCGATTTACATTTCCGTCGAAACCCATTTTGGAGAAAGTTTACCGTCGAGTTGGATGGATTCAAATGCGTGCCAAAATGAGATATGATGCATGTCAAGTCCATTCAAGGTGTTTGCCACTCGGTTTATTTCATCTCTCGATTTCACATACATGGAGTTTGCGATGCGTCGAGTCGATTTTGAGAAAGTTTAACACCAAGTCGGATGGATTCAAAATCAATGCGGAAAATAGTTAGGGCACACGTGAAGTCCATTCGATGTGTTTGGCACTCGATTTCATTTGTCGCTCGATTTCTCGAGTTTTGTACCGTCGGAATCCATTTGGTGGAAAGTTTAACAGTCGAAGCATTCAAAATTTACATGCCCAAACCCATTTTGGAGGTGCGTGCCAAAATGAGATATGATGCAAGTCCATTCAAGGTGTTTGCCACTCAGTTTATTTCATCTCTCGATTTCACATACATGGAGTTTGCGGTTCCGTCGAAACGATTTTGGAGGAAGTTTAACACCGACTTGGATGGATTCAATGCATGCCAAATGAGATATGGCACATATGAAGTCCATTCGAGGTTTTTGCCACTCGGTTTCATTTCGTGTCTCGATTTTGTCATATGGAGTTTGTAGTACCGTTGAAACCCAATTTGGTGGAAAGTTTAACACTTGAGTCGGATGGATTCAAAATCAATGCGGAAAATAGTTAGGGCACACGTGAAGTCCATTCGATGTGTTTGGCACTCGATTTCATTTTGTCACCCGATTTCGTGGGAGTAGAGTTTAAAGTACCGTCGGAATCCATTTGGTGGAAAGTTTAACACGGAGTGAGACGGATTCAAAATGTATGCCAAAATGAGTGGGGATGCATATGAAGTCCATTCGGGTATTTGGTACTCGATTTCATTTAGTGACTCGATTTAAGTATGCATGCAGTTTACATTTCCCGTCGAAACCCATTTTGGAGGAAAGTTTACCGTCGAGTTGGATGGATTCGAAATGCGTGCCAAAATGAGATATAATGCATGTCAAGTCCATTCAAGGTGTTTGCCACTCAGTTTATTTCATCTCTCGATTTCACATACATGGAGTTTGCGATGCCCGTCAGAATTCGATTTTGTGGAAAGTTTAACACTGAGTCGGATGGATTCAAAATCAATGCGGAAAATAGTTAGGGCACACGTGAAGTCCATTCGATGTGTTTGGCACTCAGTTTTATTTTGTCACTCGATTTCGTGCGAGTAGAGTTTAAAGTACCCGTCGGAATCCATTTCGGTGGAAAGTTTAACACGGAGTCAGACGGATTCAAAATGTATGCCAAAATGAGTGGGGATGCATATGAAGTCCATTCGGGGTATTTGTTACTCAGTTTCATTTCGTGACTCGATTTCATATGCAACGCGATTTACATTTCCGTGAAACCCATTTTGGAGGAAAGTTTACCGTCGAGTTGGATGGATTGAAATGCGTGCCAAAATGAGATATGATGCATGTCAAGTCCATTCAAGGTGTTTGCCACTCATCTCTCGATTTCACATACGTGGAGTTTGCGGTTTATTTCATCTCTCGATTTCAATGCATACATGGACATATGAAGTTTGCGATGCACTCGTCACTGCGTGTCTCGATTTTGTCGATTTTGTAGTACCGTTGAAACCCAATTTGGTTGTAACACTGAGTCGGATGGATTCAAAATCAATGCGGAAAATAGTTAGGGCACACGTGAAGTCCATTCGATGTGTTTGGCACTCAGTTTCATTTTGTCACCCGATTTCGTGCGAGTAGAGTTTAAAGTACCGTCGGAATCCATTTGGTGGAAAGTTTAACACGGAGTCGAGACGGATTCAAAATGTATGCCAAAATGAGTGGGGATGCATATGAAGTCCATTCGGGTATTTGGTACTCGATTTCATTTAGTGACTCGATTTAAATATGCATGCGATTTACATTTCCGTCGAAACCCATTTTGGAGGAAAGTTTACCGTCGAGTTGGATGGATTCGAAATGCGTGCCAAAATGAGATATAATGCATGTCAAGTCCATTCAAGGTGTTTGTCACTCAGTTTATTTCATCTCTCGATTTCACATACATGGAGTTTGCGATGCCGTCGAGTCGATTTTGAGGAAAGTTTAACACCGAGTCGGATGGATTCAAAATCATTGCGGAAAATAGTTAGGGCACACGTGAAGTCCATTCGATGTGTTTGGCACTCGAGTTTCATTTTGTCACTCGATTTCGTGCGAGTAGAGTTTAAAGTACCGTCGGAATCCATTTGGTGGAAAGTTTAACAGTCGAGACGGATTCAAAATGTATGCCAAAATGAGTGGGGATGCATATGAAGTCCATTCGGGTATTTGTTACTCAGTTTCATTTAGTGACTCGATTTCATATGCATGCGATTTACATTTCCGTGAAACCCATTTTGGAGGAAAGTTTACCGTCGTGTTGGATGGATTCGAAATGCGTGCCAAAACGAGACATGATGCATGTCAAGTCCATTCAAGGTGTTTGCCATTCAGTTTATTTCATCTCTCGATTTCACATACATGGAGTTTGCGGTGCCCGTCAGAATTCGATTTTGAGGAAAGTCTAACACCGACTCGGATGGATTCAATGCATGCCAAATGAGGTCGGGCACATATGAAGTCCATTCGAGGTGTTTGGCACTCAGTTTCATTGCGTGTCTCGATTTTGTCCGTATGGAGTTTGTAGTACCCGTTGAAACCCAATTTGGTGGAAAGTTTAACACTGAGTCGGATGGATTCAAAATCAATGCGGAAAATAGTTAGGGCACACGTGAAGTCCATTCGATGTGTTTGGCACTCGTTTCATTTTGTCACCCGATTTCGTGGGAGTAGAGTTTAAAGTACCCGTCGGAATCCATTTCGGTGGAAAGTTTAACACGGAGTGAGACGGATTCCAAATGTATGCCAAAATGAGTGGGGATGCATATGAAGTCCATTCGGGGTATTTGGTACTCAGTTTCATTTAGTGACTCGATTTAAATGCATGCGATTTACATTTCCGTCGAAACCCATTTTGGAGGAAAGTTTACCGTCGAGTTGGATGGATTCGAAATGCGTGCCAAAATGAGATATAATGCATGTCAAGTCCATTCAAGGTGTTTGTCACTCAGTTTATTTCGTGTCTCGATTTCACATACATGGAGTTTGCGATGCTGTCGAGTCGATTTTGTGGAAAGTTTAACACCGAGTCGGATGGATTCAAAATCATTGCGGAAAATAGTTAGGGCACTGCGTGAAGTCCATTCGATGTGTTTGGCACTCGATTTTATTTTGTCACTCGATTTCGTGCGATAGAGTTTAAAGTACCGTCGGAATCCATTTGGTGGAAAGTTTAACACGTCGACGGATTCAAAATGTATGCCAAAATGAGTGGGGATGCATATGAAGTCCATTCGGGTATTTTGTACTCAGTTTCGTTTAGTGACTCGATTTCATATGCATACGATTTACATTTCCGTGAAACCCATTTTGGAGGAAAGTTTACCGTCGTGTTGGATGGATTCGAAATGCGTGCCAAAATGAGACATGATGCATGTCAAGTCCATTCAAGGTGTTTGCCATTCAGTTTATTTCATCTCTCGATTTCACATACGTGGAGTTTGCGGTAACCGTCGAGTTTTTGAGGACGACTGGATGGATTCAATGCATGCCAAATGAGGTCGGGCACATATGAAGTCCATTCGAGGCGTTTGGCACTCGAGCGTGTCTCGATTTTGTCCGTATGGAGTTTGTAGTACCCGTTGAAACCCAATTTGGTGGAAAGTGTAACACTGAGTCGGATGGATTCAAAATCAATGCGGAAAATAGTTAGGGCACACGTGAAGTCCATTCGATGTGTTTGGCACTCAGTTTCATTTTGTCACCCGATTTCGTGGGAGTAGAGTTTAAAGTACCGTCGGAATCCATTTGGTGGAAAGTTTAACACGGAGTGAGACGGATTCCAATGTATGCCAAAATGAGTGGGGATGCATATGAAGTCCATTCGGGGTATTTGGTACTCAGTTTCATTTCGTGACTCGATTTCGTATGCATGCAGTTTACATTTCCCGTCGAAACCCATTTTGGAGGAAAGTTTACCGTCGAGTTGGATGGAATCGAAATGCGTGCCAAAATGAGATATAATGCATGTCAAGTCCATTCAAGGTGTTTGTCACTCAGTTTATTTCGTGTCTCGATTTCACATACATGGAGTTTGCGATGCCTGTCAGAATTCGATTTTGTGGAAAGTTTAACACTGAGTCGGATGGATTCAAAATCATTGCGGAAAATAGTTAGGGCACACGTGAAGTCCATTCGATGTGTTTGGCACTCAGTTTTATTTTGTCACTCGATTTCGTGCCAGTAGAGTTTAAAGTACCCGTCGGAATCCATTTCGGTGGAAAGTTTAACACGGAGTCAGACGGATTCAAAATGTATGCCAAAATGAGTGGGGATGCATATGAAGTCCATTCGGGGTATTTTGTACTCAGTTTCGTTTCGTGACTCGATTTCATATGCATACAGTTTACAATTCCCGCCGAAACCCATTTTGGAGGAAAGTTTACCGTCGTGTTGTATGGATTCGAAATGCGTGCCAAAATGAGACATGATGCATGTCAAGTCCATTCAAGGTGTTTGCCATTCAGTTTATTTCATCTCTCGATTTCACATACGTGGAGTTTGCGGTGCCGTCGAGTCGATTTTGAGGACGTCTAACACCGACTGGATGGATTCAATGCATGCCAAATGAGTCGGGCACATATGAAGTCCATTCGAGGCGTTTGGCACTCGGTTTCAATTTTGTCCGTATGGAGTTTGTAGTACCGTTGAAACCCAATTTGGTGGAAAGTGTAACACCGAGTCGGATGGATTCAAAATCAATGCGGAAAATAGTTAGGGCACGTGAAGTCCATTCGATGTGTTTGGCACTCGATTTCATTTTGTCACCCGATTTCGTGGGAGTAGAGTTTAAAGTACCGTCGGAATCCATTTGGTGGAAAGTTTAACACGGAGTGAGACGGATTCAAATGTATGCCAAAATGAGTGGGGATGCATATGAAGTCCATTCGGGTATTTGGTACTCGATTTCATTTAGTGACTCGATTTAAATATGCATGCAGTTTACATTTCCCGTCGAAACCCATTTTGGAGGAAAGTTTACCGTCGAGTTGGATGGAATCGAAATGCGTGCCAAAATGAGATATAATGCATGTCAAGTCCATTCAAGGTGTTTGTCACTCAGTTTATTTCGTGTCTCGATTTCACATACATGGAGTTTGCGATGCCTGTCAGAATTCGATTTTGTGGAAAGTTTAACACTGAGTCGGATGGATTCAAAATCATTGCGGAAAATAGTTAGGGCACACGTGAAGTCCATTCGATGTGTTTGGCACTCAGTTTTATTTTGTCACTCGATTTCGTGCCAGTAGAGTTTAAAGTACCCGTCGGAATCCATTTCGGTGGAAAGTTTAACAGTCGACGGATTCAAAATGTATGCCAAAATGAGTGGGGATGCATATGAAGTCCATTCGGGTATTTTGTACTCAGTTTCGTTTAGTGACTCGATTTCATATGCATCGATTTACAATTCCGTGAAACCCATTTTGGAGAAAGTTTACCGTCGTGTTGTATGGATTGAAATGCGTGCCAAAATGAGACATGATGCATGTCAAGTCCATTCAAGGTGTTTGCCATTCAGTTTATTTCATCTCTCGATTTCACATCGTGGAGTTTGCGGTGCCGTCGAGTCGATTTTGAGGACATCTAACACCGACTCGGATGGATTCAATGCATGCCAAATGAGGTCGGGCACATATGAAGTCCATTCGAGGCGTTTGGCACTCGATTGTCTCGATTTTGTCCGTATGGAGTTTGTAGTACCGTTGAAACCCAATTTGGTGGAAAGTGTAACACTGAGTCGGATGGATTCAAAATCAATGCGGAAAATAGTTAGGGCACACGTGAAGTCCATTCGATGTGTTTGGCACTCAGTTTCATTTTTGTCACCCGATTTCGTGGGAGTAGAGTTTAAAGTACCGTCGGAATCCATTTGGTGGAAAGTTTAACACGGAGTGAGACGGATTCAAAATGTATGCCAAAATGAGTGGGGATGCATATGAAGTCCATTCGGGTATTTGGTACTCGATTTCATTTAGTGACTCGATTTAAATATGCATGCGATTTACATTTCCGTCGAAACCCATTTTGGAGGAAAGTTTACCGTCGAGTTGGATGGAATCGAAATGCGTGCCAAAATGAGATATAATGCATGTCAAGTCCATTCAAGGTGTTTGTCACTCAGTTTATTTCGTGTCTCGATTTCACATACATGGAGTTTGCGATGCTGTCGAGTCGATTTTGTGGAAAGTTTAACACAGTCGGATGGATTCAAAATCATTGCGGAAAATAGTTAGGGCACACGTGAAGTCCATTCGATGTGTTTGGCACTCGTTTTATTTTGTCACTCGATTTCGTGCGATAGAGTTTAAAGTACCGTCGGAATCCATTTGGTGGAAAGTTTAACAGTCGACGGATTCAAAATGTATGCCAAAATGAGTGGGGATGCATATGAAGTCCATTCGGGTATTTTGTACTCAGTTTCGTTTAGTGACTCGATTTCATATGCATCTGATTTACATTTCCGTGAAAACCCATTTTGGAGGAAAGTTTACCGTCGTGTTGTATGGATTCGAAATGCGTGCCAAAATGAGACATGATGCATGTCAAGTCCATTCAAGGTGTTTGCCATTCAGTTTATTTCATCTCTCGATTTCACATACGTGGAGTTTGCGGTGACCGTCGGAAGAATTCGATTTTGAGGACAGTCTAACACCGACTCGGATGGATTCAATGCATGCCAAATGAGGTCGGGCACATATGAAGTCCATTCGAGGCGTTTGGCACTCAGTTTCACTGCGTGTCTCGATTTTGTCCGTATGGAGTTTGTAGTACCCGTTGAAACCCAATTTGGTGGAAAGTGTAACACTGAGTCGGATGGATTCAAAATCAATGCGGAAAATAGTTAGGGCACACGTGAAGTCCATTCGATGTGTTTGGCACTCAGTTTCATTTTTGTCACCCGATTTCGTGGGAGTAGAGTTTAAAGTACCCGTCGGAATCCATTTCGGTGGAAAGTTTAACACGGAGTGAGACGGATTCCAAATGTATGCCAAAATGAGTGGGGATGCATATGAAGTCCATTCGGGGTATTTGGTACTCAGTTTCATTTCGTGACTCGATTTCGTATGCATGCAGTTTACATTTCCCGTCGAAACCCATTTTGGAGGAAAGTTTACCGTCGAGTTGGATGGATTCGAAATGCGTGCCAAAATGAGATATAATGCATGTCAAGTCCATTCAAGGTGTTTGTCACTCAGTTTATTTCGTGTCTCGATTTCACATACATGGAGTTTGCGATGCCTGTCAGAATTCGATTTTGTGGAAAGTTTAACACTGAGTCGGATGGATTCAAAATCATTGCGGAAAATAGTTAGGGCACACGTGAAGTCCATTCGATGTGTTTGGCACTCGATTTTATTTTGTCACTCGATTTCGTGCGATAGAGTTTAAAGTACCGTCGGAATCCATTTGGTGGAAAGTTTAACAGTCGAGTCGATTCAAAATGTATGCCAAAATGAGTGGGGATGCATATGAAGTCCATTCGGGTATTTTGTACTCAGTTTCGTTTAGTGACTCGATTTCATATGCATCTGATTTACATTTCCGTGAAACCCATTTTGGAGGAAAGTTTACCGTCGTGTTGTATGGATTGAAATGCGTGCCAAAATGAGACATGATGCATGTCAAGTCCATTCAAGGTGTTTGCCATTCAGTTTATTTCATCTCTCGATTTCACATACGTGGAGTTTGCGATGCCGTCGAGTCGATTTTGAGGACAGTCTAACACCGACTCGGATGGATTCAATGCATGCCAAATGAGTCGGGCACATATGAAGTCCATTCGAGGCGTTTGGCACTCGGCCACATTGCGTGTCTCGATTTTGTCCGTATGGAGTTTGTAGTACCGTTGAAACCCAATTTGGTGGAAAGTGTAACACCGAGTCGGATGGATTCAAAATCAATGCGGAAAATAGTTAGGGCACACGTGAAGTCCATTCGATGTGTTTGGCACTCAGTTTCATTTTGTCACCCGATTTCGTGGGAGTAGAGTTTAAAGTACCGTCGGAATCCATTTGGTGGAAAGTTTAACACGGAGTGAGACGGATTCAAATGTATGCCAAAATGAGTGGGGATGCATATGAAGTCCATTCGGGTATTTGGTACTCGATTTCATTTCGTGACTCGATTTCGTATGCATGCAGTTTACATTTCCCGTCGAAACCCATTTTGGAGGAAAGTTTACCGTCGAGTTGGATGGATTCGAAATGCGTGCCAAAATGAGATATAATGCATGTCAAGTCCATTCAAGGTGTTTGTCACTCAGTTTATTTCGTGTCTCGATTTCACATACATGGAGTTTGCGATGCCTGTCAGAATTCGATTTTGTGGAAAGTTTAACACTGAGTCGGATGGATTCAAAATCATTGCGGAAAATAGTTAGGGCACACGTGAAGTCCATTCGATGTGTTTGGCACTCAGTTTTATTTTGTCACTCGATTTCGTGCCAGTAGAGTTTAAAGTACCCGTCGGAATCCATTTCGGTGGAAAGTTTAACACGGAGTCAGACGGATTCAAAATGTATGCCAAAATGAGTGGGGATGCATATGAAGTCCATTCGGGGTATTTTGTACTCAGTTTCGTTTCGTGACTCGATTTCATATGCATCAAGTTTACAATTCCCGCCGAAACCCATTTTGGAGGAAAGTTTACCGTCGTGTTGGATGGATTCGAAATGCGTGCCAAAACGAGACATGATGCATGTCAAGTCCATTCAAGGTGTTTGCCATTCAGTTTATTTCATCTCTCGATTTCACATACATGGAGTTTGCGGTGCCCGTCAGAATTCGATTTTGAGGAAAGTCTAACACCGACTCGGATGGATTCAATGCATGCCAAATGAGTCGGGCACATATGAAGTCCATTCGAGGCGTTTGGCACTCGGTTTCCATTGCGTGTCTCGATTTTGTCCGTATGGAGTTTGTAGTACCCGTTGAAACCCAATTTGGTGGAAAGTGTAACACTGAGTCGGATGGATTCAAAATCAATGCGGAAAATAGTTAGGGCACACGTGAAGTCCATTCGATGTGTTTGGCACTCAGTTTCATTTTTGTCACCCGATTTCGTGGGAGTAGAGTTTAAAGTACCCGTCGGAATCCATTTCGGTGGAAAGTTTAACACGGAGTGAGACGGATTCCAAATGTATGCCAAAATGAGTGGGGATGCATATGAAGTCCATTCGGGGTATTTGGTACTCAGTTTCATTTCGTGACTCGATTTCGTATGCATGCAGTTTACATTTCCCGTCGAAACCCATTTTGGAGGAAAGTTTACCGTCGAGTTGGATGGATTCGAAATGCGTGCCAAAATGAGATATAATGCATGTCAAGTCCATTCAAGGTGTTTGTCACTCAGTTTATTTCGTGTCTCGATTTCACATACATGGAGTTTGCGATGCTGTCAGAATTCGATTTTGTGGAAAGTTTAACACCGAGTCGGATGGATTCAAAATCATTGCGGAAAATAGTTAGGGCACTGTGAAGTCCATTCGATGTGTTTGGCACTCGATTTTATTTTGTCACTCGATTTCGTGCGATAGAGTTTAAAGTACCGTCGGAATCCATTTGGTGGAAAGTTTAACAGTCGAGACGGATTCAAAATGTATGCCAAAATGAGTGGGGATGCATATGAAGTCCATTCGGGTATTTTGTACTCAGTTTCGTTTAGTGACTCGATTTCATATGCATCGATTTACATTTCCGTGAAACCCATTTTGGAGGAAAGTTTACCGTCGTGTTGTATGGATTGAAATGCGTGCCAAAATGAGACATGATGCATGTCAAGTCCATTCAAGGTGTTTGCCATTCAGTTTATTTCATCTCTCGATTTCACATACATGGAGTTTGCGGTGCCGTCGAGTCGATTTTGAGGAAGGTCTAACACCGACTCGGATGGATTCAATGCATGCCAAATGAGGTCGGGCACATATGAAGTCCATTCGAGGCGTTTGGCACTCGTGAAGCGTGTCTCGATTTTGTCGTATGGAGTTTGTAGTACCGTTGAAACCCAATTTGGTGGAAAGTGTAACACCGAGTCGGATGGATTCAAAATCAATGCGGAAAATAGTTAGGGCACACGTGAAGTCCATTCGATGTGTTTGGCACTCAGTTTCATTTTGTCACCCGATTTCGTGGGAGTAGAGTTTAAAGTACCGTCGGAATCCATTTGGTGGAAAGTTTAACACGGAGTGAGACGGATTCAAAATGTATGCCAAAATGAGTGGGGATGCATATGAAGTCCATTCGGGTATTTGGTACTCAGTTTCATTTAGTGACTCGATTTAAATGCATGCGATTTACATTTCCGTCGAAACCCATTTTGGAGGAAAGTTTACCGTCGAGTTGGATGGATTCGAAATGCGTGCCAAAATGAGATATAATGCATGTCAAGTCCATTCAAGGTGTTTGTCACTCAGTTTATTTCGTGTCTCGATTTCACATACATGGAGTTTGCGATGCTGTCGAGTCGATTTTGTGGAAAGTTTAACACAGTCGGATGGATTCAAAATCATTGCGGAAAATAGTTAGGGCACACGTGAAGTCCATTCGATGTGTTTGGCACTCGATTTCATTTTGTCACTCGATTTCGTGCGAGTAGAGTTTAAAGTACCGTCGGAATCCATTTGGTGGAAAGTTTAACAGTCGACGATTCAAAATGTATGCCAAAATGAGTGGGGATGCATATGAAGTCCATTCGGGGTATTTTGTACTCAGTTTCGTTTCGTGACTCGATTTCATATGCATACAGTTTACAATTCCCGCCGAAACCCATTTTGGAGGAAAGTTTACCGTCGTGTTGTATGGATTCGAAATGCGTGCCAAAATGAGACATGATGCATGTCAAGTCCATTCAAGGTGTTTGCCATTCAGTTTATTTCATCTCTCGATTTCACATACGTGGAGTTTGCGGTAACCGTCAGAATTCGATTTTGAGGACAGTCTAACACCGACTCGGATGGATTCAATGCATGCCAAATGAGGTCGGGCACATATGAAGTCCATTCGAGGCGTTTGGCACTCAGTTTCACTGCGTGTCTCGATTTTGTCCGTATGGAGTTTGTAGTACCCGTTGAAACCCAATTTGGTGGAAAGTGTAACACTGAGTCGGATGGATTCAAAATCAATGCGGAAAATAGTTAGGGCACACGTGAAGTCCATTCGATGTGTTTGGCACTCAGTTTCATTTTTGTCACCCGATTTCGTGGGAGTAGAGTTTAAAGTACCCGTCGGAATCCATTTCGGTGGAAAGTTTAACACGGAGTGAGACGGATTCCAAATGTATGCCAAAATGAGTGGGGATGCATATGAAGTCCATTCGGGGTATTTGGTACTCAGTTTCATTTCGTGACTCGATTTCGTATGCATGCAGTTTACATTTCCCGTCGAAACCCATTTTGGAGGAAAGTTTACCGTCGAGTTGGATGGATTCGAAATGCGTGCCAAAATGAGATATAATGCATGTCAAGTCCATTCAAGGTGTTTGTCACTCAGTTTATTTCGTGTCTCGATTTCACATACATGGAGTTTGCGATGCCTGTCAGAATTCGATTTTGTGGAAAGTTTAACACTGAGTCGGATGGATTCAAAATCATTGCGGAAAATAGTTAGGGCACACGTGAAGTCCATTCGATGTGTTTGGCACTCAGTTTTATTTTGTCACTCGATTTCGTGCGAGTAGAGTTTAAAGTACCGTCGGAATCCATTTGGTGGAAAGTTTAACAGTCGAGCGGATTCAAAATGTATGCCAAAATGAGTGGGGATGCATATGAAGTCCATTCGGGGTATTTTGTACTCAGTTTCGTTTCGTGACTCGATTTCGTATGCATACAGTTTACAATTCCCGCCGAAACCCATTTTGGAGGAAAGTTTACCGTCGTGTTGGATGGATTCGAAATGCGTGCCAAAACGAGACATGATGCATGTCAAGTCCATTCAAGGTGTTTGCCATTCAGTTTATTTCATCTCTCGATTTCACATACGTGGAGTTTGCGGTAACCGTCAGAATTCGATTTTGAGGACTCGACTCGGATGGATTCAATGCATGCCAAATGAGTCGGGCACATATGAAGTCCATTCGAGGCGTTTGGCACTCAGTTTCACTGCGTGTCTCGATTTTGTCCGTATGGAGTTTGTAGTACCCGTTGAAACCCAATTTGGTGGAAAGTGTAACACTGAGTCGGATGGATTCAAAATCAATGCGGAAAATAGTTAGGGCACACGTGAAGTCCATTCGATGTGTTTGGCACTCAGTTTCATTTTTGTCACCCGATTTCGTGGGAGTAGAGTTTAAAGTACCCGTCGGAATCCATTTGGTGGAAAGTTTAACACGGAGTGAGACGGATTCAAATGTATGCCAAAATGAGTGGGGATGCATATGAAGTCCATTCGGGTATTTGGTACTCAGTTTCATTTAGTGACTCGATTTAAATGCATGCGATTTACATTTCCCGTCGAAACCCATTTTGGAGGAAAGTTTACCGTCGAGTTGGATGGATTCGAAATGCGTGCCAAAATGAGATATAATGCATGTCAAGTCCATTCAAGGTGTTTGTCACTCAGTTTATTTCGTGTCTCGATTTCACATACATGGAGTTTGCGATGCCTGTCAGAATTCGATTTTGTGGAAAGTTTAACACTGAGTCGGATGGATTCAAAATCATTGCGGAAAATAGTTAGGGCACACGTGAAGTCCATTCGATGTGTTTGGCACTCAGTTTTATTTTGTCACTCGATTTCGTGCCAGTAGAGTTTAAAGTACCCGTCGGAATCCATTTCGGTGGAAAGTTTAACACGGAGTCAGACGGATTCAAAATGTATGCCAAAATGAGTGGGGATGCATATGAAGTCCATTCGGGGTATTTTGTACTCAGTTTCGTTTCGTGACTCGATTTCATATGCATACAGTTTACAATTCCCGCCGAAACCCATTTTGGAGGAAAGTTTACCGTCGTGTTGTATGGATTCGAAATGCGTGCCAAAATGAGACATGATGCATGTCAAGTCCATTCAAGGTGTTTGCCATTCAGTTTATTTCATCTCTCGATTTCACATACGTGGAGTTTGCGGTAACCGTCAGAATTCGATTTTGAGGACAGTCTAACACCGACTCGGATGGATTCAATGCATGCCAAATGAGGTCGGGCACATATGAAGTCCATTCGAGGCGTTTGGCACTCGATGCGTGTCTCGATTTTGTCGTATGGAGTTTGTAGTACCCGTTGAAACCCAATTTGGTGGAAAGTGTAACACTGAGTCGGATGGATTCAAAATCAATGCGGAAAATAGTTAGGGCACACGTGAAGTCCATTCGATGTGTTTGGCACTCAGTTTCGTTTTTGTCACCCGATTTCGTGGGAGTAGAGTTTAAAGTACCCGTCGGAATCCATTTCGGTGGAAAGTTTAACACGGAGTGAGACGGATTCCAAATGTATGCCAAAATGAGTGGGGATGCATATGAAGTCCATTCGGGGTATTTGGTACTCAGTTTCATTTCGTGACTCGATTTCGTATGCATGCAGTTTACATTTCCCGTCGAAACCCATTTTGGAGGAAAGTTTACCGTCGAGTTGGATGGATTCGAAATGCGTGCCAAAATGAGATATATTGCACGTCAAGTCCATTCAAGGTGTTTGTCACTCAGTATATTTCGTGTCTCGATTTCACATACTTGGAGTTTGCGATGCCTGTCAGAATTCGATTTTGTGGAAAGTTTAACACTGAGTCGGGTGGATTCAAAATAATTGCGGAAAATAGTTAGGGCACACGTGTAGTCCATTCGATGTGTTTGGCACTCAGTTTCATTTTGTCACTCGATTTCGTGCGATAGAGTTTAAAGTACCGTCGGAATCCATTTGGTGGAAAGTTTAACAGTCGAGTCGACGGATTCAAAATGTATGCCAAAATGAGTGGGGATGCATATGAAGTCCATTCGGGGTATTTTGTACTCAGTTTCGTTTCGTGACTCGATTTCATATGCATCTGATTTACAATTCCGTGAAACCCATTTTGGAGGAAAGTTTACCGTCGTGTTGGATGGATTCGAAATGCGTGCCAAAACGAGACATGATGCATGTCAAGTCCATTCAAGGTGTTTGCCATTCAGTTTATTTCATCTCTCGATTTCACATACATGGAGTTTGCGGTGCCCGTCAGAATTCGATTTTGAGGAAAGTCTAACACCGACTCGGATGGATTCAATGCATGCCAAATGAGGTCGGGCACATATGAAGTCCATTCGAGGTGTTTGGCACTCAGTTTCATTGCGTGTCTCGATTTTGTCCGTATGGAGTTTGTAGTACCCGTTGAAACCCAATTTGGTGGAAAGTTTAACACTGAGTCGGATGGATTCAAAATCAATGCGGAAAATAGTTAGGGCACACGTGAAGTCCATTCGATGTGTTTGGCACTCAGTTTCATTTTTGTCACCCGATTTCGTGGGAGTAGAGTTTAAAGTACCCGTCGGAATCCATTTCGGTGGAAAGTTTAACACGGAGTGAGACGGATTCCAAATGTATGCCAAAATGAGTGGGGATGCATATGAAGTCCATTCGGGGTATTTGGTACTCAGTTTCATTTCGTGACTCGATTTCGTATGCATGCAGTTTACATTTCCCGTCGAAACCCATTTTGGAGGAAAGTTTACCGTCGA
The DNA here is from genome assembly GCA_036346575.1 of Dendrocalamus sinicus. Lineage (NCBI taxonomy): Eukaryota > Viridiplantae > Streptophyta > Magnoliopsida > Poales > Poaceae > Dendrocalamus > Dendrocalamus sinicus. The sequence goes on along the minus strand of JAYEVI010000360.1, from coordinate 12,280 downwards.
GTTGGATGGATTCGAAATGCGTGCCAAAATGAGATATAATGCATGTCAAGTCCATTCAAGGTGTTTGTCACTCAGTTTATTTCGTGTCTCGATTTCACATACATGGAGTTTGCGATGCCTGTCGAGAATTCGATTTTGTGGAAAGTTTAACACTGAGTCGGATGGATTCAAAATCATTGCGGAAAATAGTTAGGGCACACGTGAAGTCCATTCGATGTGTTTGGCACTCGTTTTATTTTGTCACTCGATTTCGTGCGATAGAGTTTAAAGTACCGTCGGAATCCATTTGGTGGAAAGTTTAACAGTCGAGTCGACGGATTCAAAATGTATGCCAAAATGAGTGGGGATGCATATGAAGTCCATTCGGGTATTTTGTACTCAGTTTCGTTTAGTGACTCGATTTCATATGCATCGATTTACAATTCCGTGAAACCCATTTTGGAGGAAAGTTTACCGTCGTGTTGTATGGATTCGAAATGCGTGCCAAAATGAGACATGATGCATGTCAAGTCCATTCAAGGTGTTTGCCATTCAGTTTATTTCATCTCTCGATTTCACATACATGGAGTTTGCGATGCCGTCGGAAGAATTCGATTTTGAGGAAAGTCTAACACCGACTCGGATGGATTCAATGCGTGCCAAATGAGGTCGGGCACTTATGAAGTCCATTCGAGGTGTTTGGCACTCAGTTTCATTACGTGTCTCGATTTTGTCCGTATGGAGTTTGTAGTACCCGTTGAAACCCAATTTGGTGGAAAGTTTAACACTGAGTCGGATGGATTCAAAATCAATGCGGAAAGTAGTTAGGGCACACGTGAAGTCCATTCGATGTGTTTGGCACTCAGTTTCGTTTTTGTCACCCGATTTCGTGGGAGTAGAGTTTAAAGTACCCGTCGGAATCCATTTCGGTGGAAAGTTTAACACGGAGTGAGACGGATTCCAAATGTATGCCAAAATGAGTGGGGATGCATATGAAGTCCATTCGGGGTATTTGGTACTCAGTTTCATTTCGTGACTCGATTTCGTATGCATGCAGTTTACATTTCCCGTCGAAACCCATTTTGGAGGAAAGTTTACCGTCGAGTTGGATGGATTCGAAATGCGTGCCAAAATGAGATATAATGCATGTCAAGTCCATTCAAGGTGTTTGTCACTCAGTTTATTTCGTGTCTCGATTTCACATACATGGAGTTTGCGATGCGTCGAGTCGATTTTGTGGAAAGTTTAACACCGAGTCGGATGGATTCAAAATCATTGCGGAAAATAGTTAGGGCACACGTGAAGTCCATTCGATGTGTTTGGCACTCGATTTCATTTGTCACTCGATTTCGTGCGAGTAGAGTTTAAAGTACCGTCGGAATCCATTTGGTGGAAAGTTTAACAGTCGACGGATTCAAAATGTATGCCAAAATGAGTGGGGATGCATATGAAGTCCATTCGGGGTATTTTGTACTCAGTTTCGTTTCGTGACTCGATTTCGTATGCATACAGTTTACAATTCCCGCCGAAACCCATTTTGGAGGAAAGTTTACCGTCGTGTTGGATGGATTCGAAATGCGTGCCAAAATGAGACATGATGCATGTCAAGTCCATTCAAGGTGTTTGCCATTCAGTTTATTTCATCTCTCGATTTCACATACATGGAGTTTGCGGTGCCCGTCAGAATTCGATTTTGAGGAAAGTCTAACACCGACTCGGATGGATTCAATGCATGCCAAATGAGGTCGGGCACATATGAAGTCCATTCGAGGTGTTTGGCACTCAGTTTCATTGCGTGTCTCGATTTTGTCCGTATGGAGTTTGTAGTACCCGTTGAAACCCAATTTGGTGGAAAGTGTAACACTGAGTCGGATGGATTCAAAATCAATGCGGAAAATAGTTAGGGCACACGTGAAGTCCATTCGATGTGTTTGGCACTCAGTTTCGTTTTTGTCACCCGATTTCGTGGGAGTAGAGTTTAAAGTACCCGTCGGAATCCATTTCGGTGGAAAGTTTAACACGGAGTGAGACGGATTCCAAATGTATGCCAAAATGAGTGGGGATGCATATGAAGTCCATTCGGGGTATTTGGTACTCGTTTCATTTAGTGACTCGATTTAAATGCATGCGATTTACATTTCCCGTCGAAACCCATTTTGGAGGAAAGTTTACCGTCGAGTTGGATGGATTCGAAATGCGTGCCAAAATGAGATATAATGCATGTCAAGTCCATTCAAGGTGTTTGTCACTCAGTTTATTTCGTGTCTCGATTTCACATACATGGAGTTTGCGATGCCCGTCAGAATTCGATTTTGTGGAAAGTTTAACACTGAGTCGGATGGATTCAAAATAATTGCGGAAAATAGTTAGGGCACACGTGAAGTCCATTCGATGTGTTTGGCACTCGTTTTATTTTGTCACTCGATTTCGTGCGATAGAGTTTAAAGTACCGTCGGAATCCATTTGGTGGAAAGTTTAACAGTCGACGGATTCAAAATGTATGCCAAAATGAGTGGGGATGCATATGAAGTCCATTCGGGTATTTTGTACTCAGTTTCGTTTAGTGACTCGATTTCATATGCATACGATTTACATTTCCGTGAAACCCATTTTGGAGGAAAGTTTACCGTCGTGTTGGATGGATTCGAAATGCGTGCCAAAACGAGACATGATGCATGTCAAGTCCATTCAAGGTGTTTGCCATTCAGTTTATTTCATCTCTCGATTTCACATACATGGAGTTTGCGATGCCGTCGAGTCGATTTTGAGGAAAGTCTAACACCGACTCGGATGGATTCAATGCATGCCAAATGAGGTCGGGCACATATGAAGTCCATTCGAGGTGTTTGGCACTCAGTTTCATTGCGTGTCTCGATTTTGTCCGTATGGAGTTTGTAGTACCCGTTGAAACCCAATTTGGTGGAAAGTTTAACACTGAGTCGGATGGATTCAAAATCAATGCGGAAAATAGTTAGGGCACACGTGAAGTCCATTCGATGTGTTTGGCACTCGATTTCATTTTGTCACCCGATTTCGTGGGAGTAGAGTTTAAAGTACCCGTCGGAATCCATTTCGGTGGAAAGTTTAACACGGAGTGAGACGGATTCCAAATGTATGCCAAAATGAGTGGGGATGCATATGAAGTCCATTCGGGGTATTTGGTACTCAGTTTCATTTCGTGACTCGATTTCGTATGCATGCAGTTTACATTTCCCGTCGAAACCCATTTTGGAGGAAAGTTTACCGTCGAGTTGGATGGATTCGAAATGCGTGCCAAAATGAGATATAATGCATGTCAAGTCCATTCAAGGTGTTTGTCACTCAGTTTATTTCGTGTCTCGATTTCACATACATGGAGTTTGCGATGCCTGTCAGAATTCGATTTTGTGGAAAGTTTAACACTGAGTCGGATGGATTCAAAATCATTGCGGAAAATAGTTAGGGCACACGTGAAGTCCATTCGATGTGTTTGGCACTCAGTTTTATTTTGTCACTCGATTTCGTGCCAGTAGAGTTTAAAGTACCCGTCGGAATCCATTTCGGTGGAAAGTTTAACAGTCGACGGATTCAAAATGTATGCCAAAATGAGTGGGGATGCATATGAAGTCCATTCGGGTATTTTGTACTCAGTTTCATTTAGTGACTCGATTTCATATGCATACGTTTACATTTCCGTGAAACCCATTTTGGAGAAAAGTTTACCGTCGTGTTGTATGGATTCAAATGCGTGCCAAAATGAGACATGATGCATGTCAAGTCCATTCAAGGTGTTTGCCATTCAGTTTATTTCATCTCTCGATTTCACATACATGGCCCGTCAGAATTCGATTTTGAGGAAAGTCTAACACCGACTCGGATGGATTCAATGCGTGCCAAATGAGGTCGGGCACATATGAAGTCCATTCGAGGTGTTTGGCACTCAGTTTCATTGCGTGTCTCGATTTTGTCCGTATGGAGTTTGTAGTACCCGTTGAAACCCAATTTGGTGGAAAGTTTAACACTGAGTCGGATGGATTCAAAATCAATGCGGAAAATAGTTAGGGCACACGTGAAGTCCATTCGATGTGTTTGGCACTCAGTTTCATTTTTGTCACCCGATTTCGTGGGAGTAGAGTTTAAAGTACCCGTCGGAATCCATTTCGGTGGAAAGTTTAACACGGAGTGAGACGGATTCAAAATGTATGCCAAAATGAGTGGGGATGCATATGAAGTCCATTCGGGTATTTGGTACTCAGTTTCATTTAGTGACTCGATTTAAATGCATGCGATTTACATTTCCGTCGAAACCCATTTTGGAGGAAAGTTTACCGTCGAGTTGGATGGATTCGAAATGCGTGCCAAAATGAGATATAATGCATGTCAAGTCCATTCAAGGTGTTTGTCACTCAGTTTATTTCGTGTCTCGATTTCACATACATGGAGTTTGCGATGCCTGTCAGAATTCGATTTTGTGGAAAGTTTAACACTGAGTCGGATGGATTCAAAATCATTGCGGAAAATAGTTAGGGCACTCGTGAAGTCCATTCGATGTGTTTGGCACTCGATTTTATTTTGTCACTCGATTTCGTGCCAGTAGAGTTTAAAGTACCCGTCGGAATCCATTTCGGTGGAAAGTTTAACACGGAGTCAGACGGATTCAAAATGTATGCCAAAATGAGTGGGGATGCATATGAAGTCCATTCGGGGTATTTTGTACTCAGTTTCGTTTCGTGACTCGATTTCATATGCATACAGTTTACAATTCCCGCCGAAACCCATTTTGGAGGAAAGTTTACCGTCGATTGTATGGATTGAAATGCGTGCCAAAATGAGACATGATGCATGTCAAGTCCATTCAAGGTGTTTGCCATTCAGTTTATTTCATCTCTCGATTTCACATACATGGAGTTTGCGATGCCGTCGAGTCGATTTTGAGGAAGGTCTAACACCGACTCGGATGGATTCAATGCATGCCAAATGAGGTCGGGCACATATGAAGTCCATTCGAGGCGTTTGGCACTCGTTTCAAGTCTCGATTTTGTCGTATGGAGTTTGTAGTACCGTTGAAACCCAATTTGGTGGAAAGTGTAACACCGAGTCGGATGGATTCAAAATCAATGCGGAAAATAGTTAGGCACACGTGAAGTCCATTCGATGTGTTTGGCACTCCATTTTGTCACCCGATTTCGTGGGAGTAGAGTTTAAAGTACCGTCGGAATCCATTTCAAAAGTTTAACACGGAGTGAGACGGATTCAAAATGTATGCCAAAATGAGTGGGGATGCATATGAAGTCCATTCGGGTATTTGGTACTCGATTTCATTTAGTGACTCGATTTAAATGCATGCGATTTACATTTCCGTCGAAACCCATTTTGGAGGAAAGTTTACCGTCGAGTTGGATGGATTCGAAATGCGTGCCAAAATGAGATATAATGCATGTCAAGTCCATTCAAGGTGTTTGTCACTCGGTTTATTTCATGTCTCGATTTCACATACATGGAGTTTGCGATGCGTCGAGTCGATTTTGTGGAAAGTTTAACACCGAGTCGGATGGATTCAAAATCATTGCGGAAAATAGTTAGGGCACACGTGAAGTCCATTCGATGTGTTTGGCACTCGTTTTATTTTGTCACTCGATTTCGTGCGATAGAGTTTAAAGTACCGTCGGAATCCATTTGGTGGAAAGTTTAACAGTCGAGACGGATTCAAAATGTATGCCAAAATGAGTGGGGATGCATATGAAGTCCATTCGGGGTATTTTGTACTCAGTTTCGTTTCGTGACTCGATTTCACATGCATTAAGTTTACAATTCCCGCCGAAACCCATTTTGGAGGAAAGTTTACCGTCGTGTTGGATGGATTCGAAATGCGTGACAAAATGAGACATGATGCATGTCAAGTCCATTCAAGGTGTTTGCCATTCAGTTTATTTCATCTCTCGATTTCACATACGTGGAGTTTGCGGTGCCCGTCAGAATTCGATTTTGAGGAAAGTCTAACACCGACTCGGATGGATTCAATGCATGCCAAATGAGGTCGGGCACATATGAAGTCCATTCGAGGTGTTTGGCACTCGATGCGTGTCTCGATTTTGTCGTATGGAGTTTGTAGTACCCGTTGAAACCTAATTTGGTGGAAAGTTTAACACTGAGTCGGATGGATTCAAAATCAATGCGGAAAATAGTTAGGGCACACGTGAAGTCCATTCGATGTGTTTGGCACTCAGTTTCATTTTTGTCACCCGATTTCGTGGGAGTAGAGTTTAAAGTACCCGTCGGAATCCATTTCGGTGGAAAGTTTAACACGGAGTGAGACGGATTCCAAATGTATGCCAAAATGAGTGGGGATGCATATGAAGTCCATTCGGGTATTTGGTACTCGATTTCATTTAGTGACTCGATTTCGTATGCATGCGATTTACATTTCCGTCGAAACCCATTTTGGAGGAAAGTTTACCGTCGAGTTGGATGGATTCGAAATGCGTGCCAAAATGAGATATAATGCATGTCAAGTCCATTCAAGGTGTTTGTCACTCAGTTTATTTCGTGTCTCGATTTCACATACATGGAGTTTGCGATGCCTGTCGTTAGAAGAATTCGATTTTGTGGAAAGTTTAACACTGAGTCGGATGGATTCAAAATCATTGCGGAAAATAGTTAGGGCACACGTGAAGTCCATTCGATGTGTTTGGCACTCAGTTTCATTTTGTCACTCGATTTCGTGCGAGTAGAGTTTAAAGTACCCGTCGGAATCCATTTCGGTGGAAAGTTTAACAGTCGTCGACGGATTCAAAATGTATGCCAAAATGAGTGGGGATGCATATGAAGTCCATTCGGGTATTTTGTACTCAGTTTCATTTAGTGACTCGATTTCATATGCATCGATTTACATTTCCGTGAAACCCATTTTGGAGGAAAGTTTACCGTCGTGTTGTATGGATTCGAAATGCGTGCCAAAATGAGACATGATGCATGTCAAGTCCATTCAAGGTGTTTGCCATTCAGTTTATTTCATCTCTCGATTTCACATACGTGGAGTTTGCGGTAACCGTCAGAATTCGATTTTGAGGACAGTCTAACACCGACTCGGATGGATTCAATGCATGCCAAATGAGGTCGGGCACATATGAAGTCCATTCGAGGCGTTTGGCACTCGCGCGTGTCTCGATTTTGTCGTATGGAGTTTGTAGTACCGTTGAAACCCAATTTGGTGGAAAGTGTAACACGAGTCGGATGGATTCAAAATCAATGCGGAAAATAGTTAGGGCACACGTGAAGTCCATTCGATGTGTTTGGCACTCGTTTCATTTTGTCACCCGATTTCGTGGGAGTAGAGTTTAAAGTACCGTCGGAATCCATTTGGTGGAAAGTTTAACACGGAGTGAGACGGATTCAAAATGTATGCCAAAATGAGTGGGGATGCATATGAAGTCCATTCGGGTATTTGGTACTCGATTTCATTTAGTGACTCGATTTCGTATGCATGCGATTTACATTTCCGTCGAAACCCATTTTGGAGGAAAGTTTACCGTCGAGTTGGATGGATTCGAAATGCGTGCCAAAATGAGATATAATGCATGTCAAGTCCATTCAAGGTGTTTGTCACTCGGTTTATTTCATGTCTCGATTTCACATACATGGAGTTTGCGATGCTGTCGAGTCGATTTTGTGGAAAGTTTAACACCGAGTCGGATGGATTCAAAATCATTGCGGAAAATAGTTAGGGCACACGTGAAGTCCATTCGATGTGTTTGGCACTCGAGTTTCATTTTGTCACTCGATTTCGTGCGAGTAGAGTTTAAAGTACCGTCGGAATCCATTTGGTGGAAAGTTTAACAGTCGAGACGGATTCAAAATGTATGCCAAAATGAGTGGGGATGCATATGAAGTCCATTCGGGTATTTTGTACTCAGTTTCATTTAGTGACTCGATTTCATATGCATCGATTTACATTTCCGTGAAACCCATTTTGGAGGAAAGTTTACCGTCGATTGGATGGATTCAAATGCGTGCCAAAATGAGACATGATGCATGTCAAGTCCATTCAAGGTGTTTGCCATTCAGTTTATTTCATCTCTCGATTTCACATACGTGGAGTTTGCGGTATTTCGATTTTGAGGACAGTCTAACACCGACTCGGATGGATTCAATGCATGCCAAATGAGTCGGGCACATATGAAGTCCATTCGTTTGGCACTCAGATGCGTGTCTCGATTTTGTCGTATGGAGTTTGTAGTACCGTTGAAACCCAATTTGGTGGAAAGTGTAACACCGAGTCGGATGGATTCAAAATCAATGCGGAAAATAGTTAGGGCACACGTGAAGTCCATTCGATGTGTTTGGCACTCGAGTTTCATTTTGTCACCCGATTTCGTGGGAGTAGAGTTTAAAGTACCGTCGGAATCCATTTGGTGGAAAGTTTAACACGTCGTGAGACGGATTCAAAATGTATGCCAAAATGAGTGGGGATGCATATGAAGTCCATTCGGGTATTTGGTACTCGTTTCATTTAGTGACTCGATTTCGTATGCATGCGATTTACATTTCCGTCGAAACCCATTTTGGAGGAAAGTTTACCGTCGAGTTGGATGGATTCAAATGCGTGCCAAAATGAGATATAATGCATGTCAAGTCCATTCAAGGTGTTTGTCACTCGGTTTATTTCATGTCTCGATTTCACATACATGGAGTTTGCGATGCCGTCGAGTCGATTTTGTGGAAAGTTTAACACCGAGTCGGATGGATTCAAAATCATTGCGGAAAATAGTTAGGGCACACGTGAAGTCCATTCGATGTGTTTGGCACTCAGTTTCATTTTGTCACTCGATTTGTGCGAGTAGAGTTTAAAGTACCGTCGGAATCCATTTGGTGGAAAGTTTAACAGTCGTCGACGGATTCAAAATGTATGCCAAAATGAGTGGGGATGCATATGAAGTCCATTCGGGTATTTTGTACTCAGTTTCATTTAGTGACTCGATTTCATATGCATCGATTTACATTTCCGTCGAAACCCATTTTGGAGGAAAGTTTACCGTCGTGTTGGATGGATTCAAATGCGTGCCAAAATGAGACATGATGCATGTCAAGTCCATTCAAGGTGTTTGCCATTCAGTTTATTTCATCTCTCGATTTCACATACGTGGAGTTTGCGGTGCCGTCGAGTCGATTTTGAGGACTCTAACACCGACTCGATGGATTCAATGCATGCCAAATGAGGTCGGGCACATATGAAGTCCATTCGAGGCGTTTGGCACTCGATGCGTGTCTCGATTTTGTCGTATGGAGTTTGTAGTACCGTTGAAACCCAATTTGGTGGAAAGTGTAACACCGAGTCGGATGGATTCAAAATCAATGCGGAAAATAGTTAGGGCACACGTGAAGTCCATTCGATGTGTTTGGCACTCGATTTCATTTTGTCACCCGATTTCGTGGGAGTAGAGTTTAAAGTACCGTCGGAATCCATTTGGTGGAAAGTTTAACACGGAGTGAGACGGATTCAAAATGTATGCCAAAATGAGTGGGGATGCATATGAAGTCCATTCGGGTATTTGGTACTCGATTTCATTTAGTGACTCGATTTCGTATGCATGCGATTTACATTTCCGTCGAAACCCATTTTGGAGGAAAGTTTACCGTCGAGTTGGATGGATTCGAAATGCGTGCCAAAATGAGATATAATGCATGTCAAGTCCATTCAAGGTGTTTGTCACTCGGTTTATTTCATGTCTCGATTTCACATACATGGAGTTTGCGATGCGTCGAGTCGATTTTGTGGAAAGTTTAACACTGAGTCGGATGGATTCAAAATCATTGCGGAAAATAGTTAGGGCACACGTGAAGTCCATTCGATGTGTTTGGCACTCAGTTTTATTTTGTCACTCGATTTCGTGCGATAGAGTTTAAAGTACCGTCGGAATCCATTTGGTGGAAAGTTTAACAGTCGAGACGGATTCAAAATGTATGCCAAAATGAGTGGGGATGCATATGAAGTCCATTCGGGTATTTTGTACTCAGTTTCATTTAGTGACTCGATTTCATATGCATACGATTTACATTTCCGTCGAAACCCATTTTGGAGGAAAGTTTACCGTCGATTGGATGGATTGAAATGCGTGCCAAAATGAGACATGATGCATGTCAAGTCCATTCAAGGTGTTTGCCATTCAGTTTATTTCATCTCTCGATTTCACATACATGGAGTTTGCGATGCCGTCGAGTCGATTTTGAGGACAGTCTAACACCGACTCGGATGGATTCAATGCATGCCAAATGAGTCGGGCACATATGAAGTCCATTCGAGGCGTTTGGCACTCGGTTTCATTGCGTGTCTCGATTTTGTCCGTATGGAGTTTGTAGTACCCGTTGAAACCCAATTTGGTGGAAAGTGTAACACTGAGTCGGATGGATTCAAAATCAATGCGGAAAATAGTTAGGGCACACGTGAAGTCCATTCGATGTGTTTGGCACTCAGTTTCATTTTTGTCACCCGATTTCGTGGGAGTAGAGTTTAAAGTACCGTCGGAATCCATTTGGTGGAAAGTTTAACACGGAGTGAGACGGATTCAAATGTATGCCAAAATGAGTGGGGATGCATATGAAGTCCATTCGGGTATTTGGTACTCGATTTCATTTAGTGACTCGATTTCGTATGCATGCAGTTTACATTTCCCGTCGAAACCCATTTTGGAGGAAAGTTTACCGTCGAGTTGGATGGATTCGAAATGCGTGCCAAAATGAGATATAATGCATGTCAAGTCCATTCAAGGTGTTTGTCACTCGGTTTATTTCATGTCTCGATTTCACATACATGGAGTTTGCGATGCTGTCGAGTCGATTTTGTGGAAAGTTTAACACCGAGTCGGATGGATTCAAAATCATTGCGGAAAATAGTTAGGGCACACGTGAAGTCCATTCGATGTGTTTGGCACTCGATTTCATTTTGTCACTCGATTTCGTGCGATGTAGAGTTTAAAGTACCGTCGGAATCCATTTGGTGGAAAGTTTAACAGTCGAGACGGATTCAAAATGTATGCCAAAATGAGTGGGGATGCATATGAAGTCCATTCGGGTATTTTGTACTCAGTTTCATTTAGTGACTCGATTTCGTATGCATACAATTTACATTTCCCGCCGAAACCCATTTTGGAGGAAAGTTTACCGTCGTGTTGGATGGATTCGAAATGCGTGCCAAAATGAGACATGATGCATGTCAAGTCCATTCAAGGTGTTTGCCATTCAGTTTATTTCATCTCTCGATTTCACATACATGGAGTTTGCGATGCGTCGAGTCGATTTTGAGGACAGTCTAACACCGACTCGGATGGATTCAATGCATGCCAAATGAGTCGGGCACATATGAAGTCCATTCGAGGCGTTTGGCACTCGGTTTCATTGCGTGTCTCGATTTTGTCCGTATGGAGTTTGTAGTACCGTTGAAACCCAATTTGGTGGAAAGTGTAACACGAGTCGGATGGATTCAAAATCAATGCGGAAAATAGTTAGGGCACACGTGAAGTCCATTCGATGTGTTTGGCACTCGTTTCATTTTGTCACCCGATTTCGTGGGAGTAGAGTTTAAAGTACCGTCGGAATCCATTTGGTGGAAAGTTTAACACGGAGTGAGACGGATTCAAATGTATGCCAAAATGAGTGGGGATGCATATGAAGTCCATTCGGGTATTTGGTACTCGATTTCATTTAGTGACTCGATTTAAATGCATGCGATTTACATTTCCGTCGAAACCCATTTTGGAGGAAAGTTTACCGTCGAGTTGGATGGATTCAAATGCGTGCCAAAATGAGATATAATGCATGTCAAGTCCATTCAAGGTGTTTGTCACTCGGTTTATTTCATGTCTCGATTTCACATACATGGAGTTTGCGATGCTGTCGAGTCGATTTTGTGGAAAGTTTAACACCGAGTCGGATGGATTCAAAATCATTGCGGAAAATAGTTAGGGCACACGTGAAGTCCATTCGATGTGTTTGGCACTCGATTTCATTTTGTCACTCGATTTCGTGCGAGTAGAGTTTAAAGTACCGTCGGAATCCATTTGGTGGAAAGTTTAACAGTCGACGGATTCAAAATGTATGCCAAAATGAGTGGGGATGCATATGAAGTCCATTCGGGTATTTTGTACTCAGTTTCATTTAGTGACTCGATTTCATATGCATACGCGATTTACAATTCCGTCGAAACCCATTTTGGAGGAAAGTTTACCGTCGTGTTGGATGGATTGAAATGCGTGCCAAAATGAGACATGATGCATGTCAAGTCCATTCAAGGTGTTTGCCACTCAGTTTATTTCATCTCTCGATTTCA
>JAYEVI010000359.1:0-96359 GCA_036346575.1 Dendrocalamus sinicus | reverse complement strand
CATTGCGCACATTGTGGAGAAGAACCGGGGTGAGGGTGTTTCCCTTTCTTGAGCGGCACAGACGCCCGTCGACGGCGGAGGATCAGTCAAGCCGACGGATGCAAGAAAGTCGGGAAGGAGAGCAGGCGGGTGCGGAGAAGTCGCTCGGATGCAAATTGCTGGCGCTCGTAAGGTTCCGACCAACAATTCGTGATGAACAGATGAGAGGAAGGAGATGATCACAAGAACAGTAGTAGAAGCCATGTTGTATTGTATATTGTATTGTACGTACGTAGAAGAGACCTGGATTAGGCGCGCATATTTAACCTTTAGCACAGACGGTTCGTATACCCAAACATTAATGATATAGATGCTTCGTATAACGATCGAGAGACGTTAATTAGACGATCGAAACACGAAGCGTTCTGGCATCGAAACACGCGCGAAGCGTTCTGGTGTGAAGCTTATGACAGACGGGTTTTTTTATAAAAAACCGTCTGTGATAATATTTATCACAGATGGTTTTTAATATAAGCTGGTTATCACAGACGGTTTTTTTTATCAAAAACCGTCTGTGATAATTCACAGACGGTTTTTAGTTAAATACCGTCTGTGATAATGACTAAGACATTTATTGCGCTGCTCAGACCGCATCTGTCTTCATTTCGATCCAGATCTAGCCACTGCTGCGCACTTTTTCACTCGGGAGGAAGCTAGGCGATTTCAGGCCAGTTAATTTGGTGGGAAGAGGCAGAGATTGAGCTTTGAATTAAGATTCAGACTTTCCTGATTGCTGTAGATATGGTTAGTAATGCAATTTATTTTTTCTTTAATTGCATTACAATTTAGGTCTAAGTAATCCATGAGTGGTTATTGAAGATAGTTAATTTGCAAAATTGTTGGTTATATAATAGCTGTTGTGTTTGTAATATGAATTGAGCTAGCAAATTAAGTCTCAATATAATAAATGTGGCCGGTATATATGTAGTTATAATTAGTTAATCTAGATTTTAATACTAAGTTGTTATATATGTACGTAACGTAGGACCAAAGCTGGTTGTATGCATGAGCCGTGTGAATGAAGAGTACATTAATGGCGTTTCGCTTTTATAAGAGCCGCGAGGAGGATATGTTGAATAAGGGTGGAATATATGTGCTGTCCATGCATCGATCATGAATTTGAAGATGTTTAAGAACCGAGGGCAAATTGAAGCGCACTTGATTCGGAAGAGTTTCAAGAAGGATTATACGTGTTGGACCAGTCATGGTGAAGTGAATGATCATATACCGCCGGATGACATCGCCGGTGAAGTGAATGATATGCCCCCGGATGACATCGCCGGTGAAGTGAATGACATGCCGCCAGCTGATGTCGATTGTGGCTCGGATTCGGATAGGTTGCACGATGATAATCTGGATCAGATGCTTCGCGATGTAGAAGAGAACTATGATGAGAGAGCGTATGTTAAATTTCGTGGCTTGATGGAGGACTCAGAGAAACCTTTGTACACGGGCTGCAAGTACACGAGGTTGTCGGCTGTGCTTGAACTGTTGAAATTGAAGGCAATCAACAGTTGGTCCGACAAGAGTTTCACGGCGCTGCTAGGTCTTTTAGCGGACATGCTTCTGGAGGGAAATGAGTTGCCTAAAACCACGTATAAAGCCAAGAAGGTTTGTTGTGGCTACAGACCAAACAGAGAGAGAGGTGGTAGTGGAGAGTGATGAAGATAAGTGTAATGGCCTGGCCCCTCCCCATGGCTTGTATTCATATATATATACATATGAGGAGTGCTTTTACAGTTATACCCTTACATCTAGTTATCCCTTCTGGGGGCAGTTATGTCATTACACATGGCCTATTCTGGGCCTTATGATTTCCTACCAGTGCTCGCTGGTTTAGGTGGGGCCACCCCTCGACAGAGCCTCTCATGGTGAAGGGCTTCACAGGCCGGCCATGTCGCCGAGTCCTTTGGCCCTCCGTCCCTCGCGCCTATGAATTTCTCAAGCTCGTGGTGGGAGCTCAAGTCCGGGATGGTGGTAGCGAGGCCGGCGCTGAAGTCGGCAGCGCGCGCGCCCGCCCCTACCCTTCGAACGGGTGGGGCGGGCTGGCGCTGTCGGTAGACGCGTGCGCTCCGCCCCTACCCTTGAATCGGTGGCTGCGGCCGCGCCAGTCGAGGTAGACGCGCGCTCCGCCCCTTCCTTCAACGGGTGGCCGCGGCCGGTGCCTAATCGGCAGACGCGCGCTCCGCCCCTAGCTTTGAGCGGGTGGCGCGGAGGCGCGCCAATCGAAGTAGACGCGCGCTCCGCCCCTCCTCCGAACGGGTGGCGTGAAGCCGGCGCTGAATCGGCATACGTCGCGCTCGCCCCTACCCTTCAACGGGTGGCGGCGGGCCGGCGCCTAATCGAAGCGACGCGCGCTTCGCCCCTTACCCTTCAACCGGTGGCGCGAGGCCGGCGCCAATCGGTAGACGCGCGCTCCGTTCCCTACCCTTCGAACGGGTGGCAGCGAAGCTGGCGCCTAGTCGAAGTAGACGCGCGCGCTCCGTCCCCTACCCTTCGAACGGGTGGCTGCGAAGCTGGCGCCTAGTCGACGTCGACGCGCGCGCTCCGTCCCGTTCCCTTCGAACGGGTGGCAGTGGAGGCTGGCGCCTAGTCGAGGTAGACGCGCGCGCTCCGTCCCCTTCCCTTCGAACGGGTGGCCGCGGCCGGGCGCTGAATCGGCGTATACGCGCGCTCCGCCCCTACCCTTCGAACGGGTGGCGGCGGGGCCGGCGCTAATCGGGCGAGACGCGCGCCGCCCCTTACCTTCGAACGGGTGGCGGTGGAGGCCGGCGCCAATCGAAGGAGACGCGCGCTCCGCTCCCTACCCTTCGAACGGGTGGCGCGAGCCGCGCCTGTCGGCGACGCGCGCGCCCGCCCCTACCCTTCGAACGGGTGGCCGCGGCCGGCGCTGAATCGGCAGACGCGCGCACTCGCCCCTACCCTTCGAACGGTGGCGCGAGGCCGGCGCCTGTCGGCGGACGCGCGCGCCCGCCCCTACCCTTCGAACGGGTGGCGCGGGCCGGGCGCCTGGTCGGCAGACGCGCGCGCTCCGTCCCCTACCCTTCGAACGGGTGGCTGCGAAGCTGGCGCCTAGTCGAGGTCGACGCGCGCGCTCCGTCCCGTTCCATTCGAACGGGTGGCGCGAGGCCGGGCGCCTAGTCGAGGTAGACGCGCGCTCGTCCCCTTCCTTCGAACGGGTGGCGCGAGCCGCGCTGTCGAAGTGGACACGCGCTCCGTCCCCTACCCTTCGAACGGGTGGCGCGAGCCGCGCCTGGTCGGCGTAGACGCGCGCTCCGTCCCCTACCCTTCGAACGGGTGGCCGCGGCCGGGCGCCTGTCGGCGGGGGCGCGCTCCGTCCCCTACCCTTTGAACGGGTGGCGGCGAGCCGGCGCCTGGTCGGCGACGCGCGGCTCCGCCCCTACCCTTCGAACGGGTGGCCGCGGCCGGCGCCTAGTCGAGGTAGACGCGCGCGCTCCGTCCCGTTCCCTTCGAACGGGTGGCGTGAGCCGGCGCCAATCGGCAGACGCGCGCGCCGCCCTGTCTGGCCGAGGTCGGAGCTTGGCACCGGTATGGTTGCGCTCTGGGGCTGTTGTGACCTTGCAGTCTGGTGGTGCGCTTTTAATGGCGGCTGGAATCACGCCGACGCCTGGCCTGGCAGAGGTCGCCGCCGCGTCGTCGATGCGCCATGCTGCAGGTGGGGCACGTGGCGACTCACGACTGGTGCGTCGTGGGATGTGAGCGGTTGCGTGACCGCGGCCGTTCGCCTCGTCCCCCGAGAAGTTGGACGCGTGTTGAAGATGTGGGGGCATTGTGCGCTGCTTGGCCACCTACCCGGCACGGCCCTCTAGGTCCCGGCGGTTCTTCTTTCCAAATCTCGGACAGCCGAATCGCTGGGAATTTGATCCGCCTGTGCGTTGAGCCACAAGGCAGGCGAGCGGCCTTTATAAGGTGCTAGTGTTGAGGTGGAGGCGCCCTTTCTTGCTTTGCTTTTTGATCTGCCGCTTCGCTTGCGCCCGTGCTAATTGTCACGCCAGTTGCTCCTTTGCCTGCTTCTTCTTCCCTTGTCGCGGAGAGCAATGGCTAGTCATGATGACGCCACCTACCACCCCCGCAGCGGTTCCTTGCCTAGCCAGGGCGAGGCGACCCATCCTTCCAAGGAGTACAACTTCGGCAGTGTGGACTTCGTGCTCCGGGCGTCATGCGCGATGTTGTTCCCTATGCCAGCCTCGTCAGGGCAATGGGCGGCCGGCTGGACGCGGTGGTGGTTCTATTACACCGTGACCGACAAGAGCAGAATGCAGTGCCGAGGTGGGCCGATCTCGTTTAACAGCACTCCGAGTCTGAAGGCGGAGATCGACGACACGCAAAAGCTTCAGAGCCTTGTCGGTGTCGCCCGTCGAATGAGCGTGCGCGACCTAGCCGAGGAGTTCACGGTGTATGGGCGATGCCACTCTCCTCCCGGGGAAGTATGTTGGACAGAATGGCCCCCACGGGGACGGGTTTGACCCATCCGTGTCTCGCCTTCTGCCGCCCTCCGCCCCCTGTAAGTCGCCCAGCACGCTTTACGCGGGCCATTGTATCTGTTTGGCTTCCGCCTGACTGACGTGATCTCCTGCGCAGTGGCTCGGCTAGAAGATGCGGAGCGTGCGGTTGCGGCGCTCCTCGGCCCGTACACGCTGAAGGAGCACCGGGCTCGCGAGGCCGTAGTCAAGGCGGCTGAGCAGGGGCGGGTAAACCGCACCTGCGAGGCTGTGGGCATTACCGTGCCCGAGCGTGCGGTGCCGGAAGGGCTTCCCGCCGGGACTCCGGGCGCTCAGGACGGTGATAGCCCTACGGGGGTGCTATCTTCACGACGCCGGGCCCGTTCCCCGGCTGCCATATGCGACCCGGCAGCCCCCCCGGCGGCTAGCCCAGCTGAGACGGGGCGCGCGACCGGCGGTGGGCCTGGCCATACTGCTTCGGAGGGGTGCACCGCCGCGGATCCCCCGGCACCTTCTGCTGACGCCCACGAGCCCGTGCGCGGGCTCGCGGCCATCGTTGAGTTGGAACCCGTCAACCCGGGGGGTGGCGTTGTTCTTGGCGAGCAAACCACGGGGGATGGTGCGTTATCCACCGCAGCGGCCGACGAGGGCGTGCCCCCTACAGAGGAAACCGTGGGGGCGACGGTGACCGGAGCTGGTCCTGCCGCGGAAGAATCGCCTGTGCCACCGCAGGCGAAACGCCCTCGGACGCTGTCCCCGCCGCCAACGAGGGGTCGATACGCTGTTGCGGGGCCTTGCCGCGGGATTACGGTGGCTGGCGCGGCCGAGAAGACCTTCTCCCCGACCGTCGAGGCGCCCGCCTCCCCCTGGGTGGTCGAACCGGCGCCACTTCCTACCGTGACGAGGGGCGCAGGAGGTAGGTGTGAGTCCCTTTCTTCACCTGACTTCGCGAGACTCTCTCCGATCTGCTCGCTCATTCTGCCGACATCAGGCGAGACGACGTCTCCCGTACGTGGCGAAGGATCGAGCAGCGGAGGTATGCGTGAAGTCGGGAGCCTCGTGCAGGATGGCCCGCAGGTGTCCGCTGCTGCTGACGTGGTCGTGGCCGCGATAAATCCTGGCGCGTTGGGGCCGGGGCTCGCTCGCTCGGACTTCGTCCCTCGCCCGGAGATATTTTGCGACCTCGCTGCCGCCGCAGAGCGTGCCGACAACGGCCTCGACCGAGAGGTGCTGTCGTCATGCGCGGGGGACCTCCTAGCTCTCGCGCTGCAGGCCTCCGAGATGAGGGTAAGTATGTGCGCTTCAGCTTGTAAGGTACTGCTGGACGCCTGCTGATTTGTTGTTTCTGCCAGACGCTTGCCCTTAGCCGGTCCTTTGACGAGGCCCACGTTCGGGAGCGGAGGGCTCTGGAAGCCAGCCTCCGCGAAGCAAACACTGCTCTCGCCGCGAAGGATGAAGAACTTCGCGTGCTGGAGGACGCCCTGGTGGTCGCACAACTCGCGGCCACGGAAGCTCGGAGCGCCGCGGCTGGGGAGCGCGCTGCCTTCGTGCAGCAGATCGTCGTCCTAGAAGGGGAGAACGCCCAGCTGGCGGAGTCTGCTGCCGAGAACCGCCTTGTCTTGGAAAATGCGTCCCTGTCGGCATGGCGGGCCATGGAGTCCCTGAACCAGGCCCTCCGAGATCTGTGCGTCCGAGTGCCGGACACTACGCACAGGCCAGAGGCCCTGTCGGAGACGCTCGGGCTGATCGAGGAGGGGGCCGGCGTTGCTCTCCGTGGCGCCAGAACCTTTGGTGAGCACTGCAGCTATGTTGGTGCGTGATTCGCCCTCGCCCTGCTTCATACTCGTGGGTGTAGGCATACCCATGAGCTAGCGAATCCTCGACTAGATCCTCCCGACCGACCAGAGGTTATGTCGGACGCCATCCGCTCCATCGGACCTAGCCTGCAGAACTTCCATCAACGGATGTTGGGCCGCTTCGGGGAAGGTGCAGCGAGGGTCGCCATGCAGCAGACGTTGCATGGGGAGGGGGACCTCCTCCAGTGGCTTGAAGGGGTCCTTCAGCGCGCGCGATGACGGCTTCGGGCTCGCTCGCACCGCGCCAAGGCCGAGCGGTTGGTCGGGTGGAGCAGGGGGATGGTGTACTGGTTCTGACGCTTGTAACCATGTAACCCCTTTGCTTTTATAATGGAACCAAGTAGTACCTTATGCTTGGTGTTACCTGCCGCCGAACGCGGAAGGCAGGTCTGCGCATGTCATTTATACTCCGTGGAGCGGCGCGTGCGGAGGCGAACCTCGACGCTACGACTTCCTTTATAGTCCGGAGACTCGCGCGTGCGGAGCTAGGCTCGATGCTACGTCTTATTTAAAGTCTGTGGACTAGCGCGTGCGGAGGCGAACCTCGACGCTACGTCTTTTTATAGTCCGGAGACTCGCGCGTGCGGAGCTAGCCTCGATGCTACGTCTTATTTAAAGTCCGTGGACTAGTGCGTGCGGAGCTAGGCTCGACGCTACGCCTTCTTTATAGTCCGAGACTCGCGCGCGCGAGCTAGGCTCGACGCCACGCCTTATTTAAAGTCCGTGGACTAGTGCGTGCGAGCTAGGCTCGACGCTACATCTTCTTTATAGTTCGGAGACTCGCGCGTGCGGAGCTAGGCTCGACGCTACGTCTTATTTAAAGTCCGTGGACTAGTGCGTGCGGAGCTAGGCTCGACGCTACGTCTTCTTTATAGTCCGGAGACTAGTGCGTGTGGAGCTAGGCTCGACGCTACGTCTTATTTATACTCTGTAGAGTGCGCGCGAAGGCGTCCCCCCGCTGCGTCTTATTTATACTCCGTAGAGTGCGTGCGGAGCTAGGCTCGACGCTACGTCTTATTTATAGTCCGCAGACTCTCGCGTGCGGAGGCGGACCTCGACGCTACGTCTTATTTAAAGTCCGTGGACTGGTGCGTGCGGAGCTAGGCTCGACGCTACGTCTTCTTTATAGTCCGGAGACTCGCGCGTGCGGAGCTAGGCTCGACGCCACGCCTTATTTAAAGTCCGTGGACTGTGCGTGCGAGCTAGGCTCGACGCCACGCCTTATTTATAGTCCGCAGACTCGCGCGCGGGCGACCTCGACGCCACGCCTTATTTAAAGTTCGTGGACTGGTGCGTGCGGAGCTAGTCTCGACGCTACGTCTTCTTTATAATCCGCAGACTCTCGCGTGCGGAGGCGGACCTCGACGCTACGTCTTATTTAAAGTCCGTGGACTGGTGCGTGCGGAGCTAGGCTCAACGCTACGTCTTCTTTATAGTCCGCAGACTCTCGCGTGCGGAGGCGGACCTCGACGCTACGTCTTATTTAAAGTCCGTGGACTCTGTTAAGCTCCGCGCGGACAGGGGATGCTTTGGGAACAGCAACCTTTATACGTGTTGAAGATGTTTAAGAACCGAGGGCAAATTGAAGCGCACTTGATTCGGAGGAGTTTCAAGAAGGATTATACGTGTTGGACCAGTCATGGCGAAGTGAATGATCATATACCGCCGGATGACATCGCCGGTGAAGTGAATGATATGCCCCCGGATGACATCGCCGGTGAAGTGAATGACATGCCGCCGGCTGATGTCGATTGTGGCTCGGATTCGGATAGGTTGCACGATGATAATCTGGATCAGATGCTTCGCGATGTAGAAGAGAACTATGATGAGAGAGAGTATGTTAAATTTCGTGGCTTGATGGAGGACTCAGAGAAACCTTTGTACACGGGCTGCAAGTACACGAGGTTGTCGGCTGTGCTTGAACTGTTGAAATTGAAGGCAATCAACGGTTGGTCCGACAAGAGTTTCACGGCGCTGCTAGGTCTTTTAGCGGACATGCTTCTGGAGGGAAATGAGTTGCCTAAAACCACGTATAAAGCCAAGAAGGTTTGTTGTGGCTACAGACCAAACAGAGAGAGAGGTGGTAGTGGAGAGTGATGAAGATAAGTGTAATGGCTGGCCCTCCCATGGCTTGTATTCATATATATATACATATGAGGAGTGCTTTACAGCTTATACCCTTACATCCGGTTATCCTTCAGGGCGCTTATGTCATTACACATGGCCTATTCTGGGCCTTATGATTTCCTACTAGGCCTGCTGGGTTTAGGTGGGGGCCACCCCTACGACAAGGTTCTTTGTCCGTTGGGAATGGAAGTAGAAAGAATACGTGCATGCCCGAACGATCAGATCCTCTACCGTAAAGAGTATGCAAACATGCATGTATGTCCAGTGCAACGCATCCCGATACAAACGTAACAATCAATCGATGATGGCGAGGAACAGAGGCGAAGAAAGGACCTCCCGCTAAGGTGGCATGGTATTTTCCTATAATTCCCGTTTGAAAAGGTTTTTGCAAATCCAAAGGAGGCAAATCGCTGCGTTGCACTCGGAGGAGCGCAAGAAGGATGGAATGATAAGACACCTTGCTGATTCCACGCAGTGGAGAAACATCGATAGGAGGTTTGCGAGTTCAGTGCGAGAACCAAGGAATATAAGGTTTGGGTGAGTACGATGGAATGAATCCTTTCAAGAGCATAAGCAAAGACATAGCACATGGCCCGTGACTCTCTGCATCTATAACCTTCCCGCTTGGTTGTGTATGAAGCGAAAGTACATTTTGTCATCGATACTTATCCAAGGGCCAAAACAACTCAGGAATGATATCGATGTGTTCCTAGCACCGTTGGTGGAAGATCTAAAAGTCTTGTGGAACGAAGGGTGCAGGTATGAGATGCATACAAACGAGAGAACTTCACTCTGCGCTCCTTATTGTTCTGCACCATAAATGATTATCCTGCCCTTGGTAACCTATCGGGCCATAGTACAAAAGGTGCCAAAGCTTGTACTCACTGTTTAGATGGTACCGAGAGTGTGTGGTCGAGACACTCACGCAAAACCGTCTACATGCGTCACCGCTGTTCCTTCGGAGGGCTCACCCATACCGCAAGATGAAGAAACAATTTGATGGAGAGAAGGAAGACGGTTCAGCTCCAAGGCATTTAAGGGGACATGAGGTTTATAATATGGTTAAGGATTTAGATGTTGTCCTCGGAAAGGGACATAAATTGAGAGCTCATGAGAAGAACACCTGGAAGAAGAGATCAATATTTTGGGACTTACCTTATTGGGATTACCTAGATGTTCAAAGATCGCATCGACGTCATGCACGTAGAAAAGAATGTGTGCGACAGCTTGATTGGTCTCTTACTGAACATCCGTGATAAAACAAAGGACGGTGTCAACGCACGACTTGACTTGGCTGACATGGACATCAGGCCGGAGTTAGCACCGACAAGCACTGACAATGGACGAACGTACATTCCCCCTGCGTGTTACACTCTGTCCAAGGCTGAGAAAACAGAACTGTGTCAGTGCTTGCATGGTGTCAAAGTTCCGTCTGGTTACTCCAGCAACGTGAAGAAACTTGTTTTGATGCAAGATTTGAAGTTAAATGGCATGAAGTCTCATGATTGTCATGTGCTGATGACACAGATGCTCCCTATTGCAATTAGAAATATTTTGCCGATCAAAGTCCGAGAGACAATCATGAGGCTATGTTATTTCTTTAACACAATTGCTCAGAAGGTCATCAATCCCGAAGGACTAGATGCTCTGCAGACGAGGTGGTGATGACTCTATGTCACCTTGAAATGTATTTCCTCCTTCGTTTTTCGATATCATGGTCCATCTCATTGTTCACGTTGTGTGGGAGATAAAATGTGCGGCCCGTATTCCTACGTAGCATGTACCCATTTGAGAGGTTCATGGAATTCTCAAGTCCTACGACGGAATCGTTCTCGCCGAGGGCAGCATCGTCGAAGGTTATGCAAGCGAAGAGGTCATTGAGTTTTGTGTCGATTATATGGCTCAGATTCAACCGATAGGTGTCCTCAATCTCGTCATGAGGGGAGGTGAAGGGTCTCGTAACTATCGGAAGGAAAGCAATCACTCGGATATGGACACGTATACTCAAGCCCATTTCACGGTGTTGCAACACATGACCGAAGTGGCGCCTTATGTGGACCAAAGACAAGGGTGTGCTTGGCAATGTAATCCGAGCGGCGGATGTTTGGATTATGAAGCAAGACAACCGCCGGTTCAACTAATGGTTGAAGGAGCAAATCGCTAGGAGCTCGCCGAGTGAGACGCCGACATGGTTGGCAAAAGGGCCGACATTTACAGCCAGACATGGCAAGGATATGACATAAATGGGTACACATTCTATACGCAGCCTCGGGATGTCAAGAGCACTAACGGAAGAGCGGTGTCCGCATAGATGCATTCAGACCGATGGGTCGAGAAACTCGTACTATGGCTTCATAGAAGAGATTTGGGAGCTCGACTATGTGGTTTTCAAGATCCCTTATTTCGCCGCCGTTGGGTGCATCTCCCACAGTGAAGGTTGATAAGTGCGGTGTCACGACCGTGGACCTCCAACGTGTCGGGTACAAAGATGAACCATTCGTACTCGCCAATCAAGTTGTTCAAGTTTTCTATGTAACCGACCCGCAAATAAGAAACGCCATGTAGTTCTTCATGGAAAAGGAGAATTGTCGGAGTGGAGAATGTAGTGGACGAGGAGGAATACAATCAATTTGACGAGTTACCTCCTTTTGGAAATGGCATAAGGGTCGACGATGAACAACGTGACGAAACTAGTTACGTACGTATTGATCATGATGAAGGGCTGATTTTTAAAGGAAATAAGCAAGTACAATAAGAATATATATGTGAAAATGTGTGACAATTTGAGATGTATATATGAAAATGTGTGATGTAGTCAATTTTGAGATGTATATGTGAAAATGTGTGACAAAATGTGTATATGTGAAAATGTATATGAGTATTGGCATTTATGTATATGTGATGTATATGTGTGATGTACATATGATGGTTGATATGAATGCAGCTGGTTGGTGTTGTATATGAATGCAGCTGTTTGGTGGTGGATATGAATGCAGCTGTGGTTATTGGTGTTGTCTTAATAACTACAATGCAAAAAGCTTATCATGATTTGTTCGAACTTAGAACCGTCATGATATCAATATCACGATGGTTCTAAGTTTAGAACCGCTCGTGATAGTATAACTATCACGACGGTTATGAACTTAGAACCGTCTGTGATATTTATCACGACAGTTTTAAGTTTAGAACCGCTCGTGATAACCTCCTATATATACCCTCCGCTAGGGTTTTCCTCTCGCGCTGTGCAGTTATTCGATCTAGATCTGATTAAATCCCGAGCCCGTCGTCGCCTCCGCCTCCCTGAACCCTCGTCGGCATACGTGATCCGGAGACCAGAGATGAAGAGAAGAAGTGGGAAGAAGCAGACGGATAGTCGCTCACCGAAGAAGTTGGCTATGTCGGCTGCTCACCGAATAATATGTGAATGTCTTTTTTTGCACTTTTGTAATAAAATTGCCTTGAATTTTGCGGGAAAAAGAAGGATTTTTGGAGTGGAGAATGTTGTGGATGAGGTTCCCAGATAAAGAAATCTTGCGATTGTTGCAAAAGATACATGGAGCATTTGGGTGGAAAGATGAACTGTTTCGTCAGGCGCCTAGAACTGCGTATAGAACTTTGTTTAGAGACCTTGTAGTAATAGTATATGCCACATAGACCTTCAAGGGGCATGAAGCAAGTGACACACTCTAGAATTCCCGTTCAATGATGCAAATACTCTAGTTTGTGTCATTTGCTTCATAGAACTTTGTTTAGGGACTTTGCTATTTGGTTTATAGTATTAGCAACTAAAGTAGGTGCTAAGATAGGCACATCACCCCCTCTCTATGTCCATATCACCCCCTCCCTTCTCCTCCTCCCCTCTACTCCTCTCCTCTCTTCCAATTCAATATGATCACTTTCTCATCTTATCTGAATAGACCCACAAAATGAGCAACATGTCACCTGCGCATTCTTCAACATCATCGCCGGAGGCGTCCGCTTCAACATCAAGACGTCAAGGAAGAGGGCTATCAAAGAAGCCTGAGGGCCGACAGACCATCACAGCGGTAAACGCATCTGGGGTCCCTATCCTTCCTCAAAAAGTGGTAAGCGCATTCCGAAGCATGGTCGGAATAGTTGCACGAGAACGAATTGAGATCATATACAATTCGTGGAAGAACGTGCCTGACACTCGGAAATGTGAGCTGTGGACTGAAATTTTGGCATCGTTCGAGTTCCCAGAAGAACACCTATACGCTGTGCAACGACAAACCTACCTAGCGGCGTGCAAAGCATGGAAGAACTTCAAGAGCACGCTTGTCAGGAAATACGTGGAGACGG
This sequence comes from Dendrocalamus sinicus, assembly GCA_036346575.1. NCBI lineage: Eukaryota > Viridiplantae > Streptophyta > Magnoliopsida > Poales > Poaceae > Dendrocalamus > Dendrocalamus sinicus. The sequence continues at coordinate 83,554 of JAYEVI010000359.1, read as the reverse complement.
ACGAAACGCCTTTTCATAAATACCCATTCCTGGAACCACAATGGGAAGAGTTCAAGGCGATGAAGACGTCCGAAGATTTCAAAAGTACAAGTACGGCACACAAGGCCCTCCAGGCAAAAAACATACACCCCCACAGACTTGGCACAGCAGGGTATGCGGGTAAATTCCCGTAGTGGAGGAAGGAGGATGACCTGGCAGCTGCACAGGACATCGCCCCGCCGTTTTTCAATATCCCGGATGACCGCGCTCGAAATTGGATTAGAGCAAGGTCATCTACAACGACATCGGGGACATCTCCTTTGAAACCCTACTGGACGAGCAAGTGTCCCAGCGCACGTAAGATATCGATAGAACTACGTAGCTTGTAATTACTCCACAACTCGCATTTAATCGAAATGACATTTCGTGCTCTTGCAAGAAGAGCTGAGTTTTGAATCTACCCTGGGATCATTCCAGGGAACAAGGGAGAATGATATGCTCTCCGTGGCCCTGGGAAACAAGGAGCACCCGGGTCGACGAGAGGCCTTGGGCTTTACGCCCTTGGAAACATGGTTTCCAAGATGACTCCAGAATGTATCGGCGTAGGAAGAGAAACAAAGCCGAGCGTGACGCACATCTACGAGAAGAGATCAAGGAATCTCTTAAAGAGGAGCTATTAGCTCAGATGGCTGATGTAATCAGAGATGAGGCGCGGAAACAGACAGAAAGTCAGCAGGCCGCCACCGCCACTGCTATGCTAGCTAGCCCGCACAACCGTCCGAGTAGCTGCGCGTCCAATCCGACGCAAACCCACCCAAATTTCCTGTGGGCGACATCCTGTAATAATTATTACCTCTCGAATGCTTGCTCCATTGGTAGGCCTATTCGAGTAGCTAATTTTGTATCGTTATGTAGGAGCCTACGGTGCAAGCTCCAAGTGAGATATGGCTCCATTCCCATGTACGCCGCTTGGGGCCAGGCATATTCGTCTGGTAACGGGGCCATGGTGCACGGTCAAGCTTTAGCGCCGTGCTTCACAAAAGTTAATGTGGATGGTGTGTATGTCAATTTTGAGGTGGTCCCGCCATCAAGCCCCCAACGACGAGATCGTGACTCTAGGACAGGCCATTGGAACATTCATCCAAAGGGCCCAAAAGCGACATCTCCTGGAGGCTTCTTCACGGTGGCGGGACTGAGCAACTTGCACCGTGCCATCTCCATTACAAGACCATCGGTTCCACCACCGGATACTACACCGGTGCTATCTCCACGGCTCTATTCTCGCCAGAGCAACTTGCACCGCTGCTACCTTCAAAGTCGACCTATAGCCGAGGCAACAAAGGCGGCAAGGGCAAAGCAAAGAAGACCAATGATGATATTCCGTACCACCCTTTGGCCCGCAAATTGCGTGCTTGGCGAAACGTTGCTCGAGCAAAAGACCTCAAAGCTACCACATAGTTGCATGCAATTGCACACGTGGTATATGCAGCATCCAATAAGCTAGAGGAGAACGGACTTCAAGTATCACTATCAAATTCACCGAGGAAGATTTACACCACAATCTTCAAGAGTGTATGTTCGTGGTCGCCTTTGAGGATTTATTCAATCTGCTCACGCCAACGCTCTTGACGCCTCAATCATTCGATCTTTGACGCTGTAAGTGTGTACAATCATAGTCTCCGTTAATGTCATACCGATAAATGCCATATCTAATTTTTGCTTTTGTGTGTATATATAGACACATGCTGATTAAAGCTAGATTATCCAACTCATCACCGGTTTCTTGGACCCACAATTGGTCGCCAAGGATACCATCGATCAGAGACACCTCTCGCCGAGAGGTACATTGCATCGAGACTCTTTGGGTTGCCGCAATAAGGACTATGTACTTATGCCCTTCAATCGAACTTTCATTGATTTTAATAGTAATTGTACCAAAATGGAACAAGGTATATTACCTTGATTCCCTAAGTAAGAATAAAATGGACTTCACGATTGTCACCAAGTAATCGATAGGTAAGCACATATTCCCCATACATATCTACATTGTACTCTTTCTTTCCTTCCGAATGACTAAGGTTAACTTTTTCGAATTACGAGGGCGTTCGCGATGTACATTGAAAAGGGAGGTGACTCGGCGCGGGCCAAAGGCCTGTGACACATGTTCGAGATTTTAAGGTATTCGCTATTTCACATTAATTAATCCTATGCAATAGTTGGTACTAATGCCTCTTGAACTAACACATTCCATTTTTGCGGTGCCATTAGCAAAGAATGGCAACACATGTGGATACTACGTTTGCCAACATATGGAACTACTCTCGATTCCTCGAGGCTCACCAATCGCAAGGTTTGTCATTCTTCCCATAATTACTTCATACTTATCACGTTACATATATATGCACATTGATATTCCTATCGACAGTCGTGTCCATCCCACAACCGCATTGAAACAATCGATTTTGGAGGGATTCAAGGAGAGTTGGTGTACTTTTGGTGACTCAAGTCATAAAGCCGGAGGACGGTTCCACACGCACCATGATTTCTTATTGGTCTTATCACTAAGTGTAAATGCAATGTAGATCTTTTGTAACTGTGCATTTGTTAACTGATATTTCATTTCAATTCAATTAATCGATTTGCGAAATGGATGCATGCTTTATGTTTGTGAAATGAAGTGCGATGTCAATTGGATGTTTAATGTCTGTGAAATGTATCTGAAAGCAAATGAGATGTGTGAATTGTATGTTTTTGTCTGTGATTATCTGCTTGTTTCAGAGGGCATGGCTAGCATTTCCTGAGGCTAGCTAATAACAGAAATATATGTAGGGGTTGAAGGGAATATCACAGACGGTTTTTGAGTAAAAACCGTCTGTGATTATCAGCTATCACCGACGGTTTTTACTCAAAAACTGTCTGTGATAGCTGATAATCACAGACGGTTTGAAAACCGTCTGTGATGACCTTCGATTATCACTGACCCATAAATACAGACAGTTCACAAAACCGTCTGTGATGACGTTTTTGAACCGTCTGTGATGACCTTTTCTGTAGTAGTATACGTAAGCTAGATATTTAGCGAGGAAGGTTCCTAAACCAATAAATTAGTAAGCCTTCGCGGTAAAGTAAAGAATTGTGAGTTAAATAATTTGTTGGGATGTTTCTAGAGTTAAGATATTTGTATAGTAGCTGAGCTAGGATAAATTAGCCACCATGCCATGATGATGTGTTAGGTAGCATGAGTAGAGAAAATATGTATGGTTGGTAATACCGTCAGTGTATCAACACACATACTAAATGGTATAAAGCCGATACCGATTTCCAATATATGTGAATTTAATCAGTATGGGGCTTCTAGAAATTCTGCTAACAATATGAATCAGTGTATGTAGATTTTTACATAACATCAACTTTTGCATGTAGTTCGTTCATCGATCATGATTGAATGCCCAAGAATTGACATGATTACATAGTCGGTCATAAGTCAACTATGATTATTAATTTGTCAATAATGTGATTTCAATTAAGCATAATATTAAATGAGATAACAACTTTGGAGGCCGATTATTAAATAAGATAACAACTTTGGAGGAGAAGTGAGAAGAGAGAAGAGGAAAGGAGTGGAGGAGAAGTGAGAAGAGAGAAGAGAAGATGAGGAGAAGAATATTTGAGTCTTCTATTTTAAAGAACAAATCCAGTGAGATGAACAGGAAATTCAAATTCGGCGAGAGTGGGTAAGTTAAAATATTATCACAAATAGTTATAGATAAAGAACTGTCTGCGATACATCAAGACGGTTCAGAACAAAACTGTCTGTGATAAGTACAAACATCACATATGGTTTTTGTTCTGAACGTGATGTATCACAGACGGTTCAGAATAAAAACCGTCTGTAATAAGTATAGACATCACAGGTAGTTTTTATTTCGAACCGTCTGCGATGTATCACAGATGGTTCAGAGCACAAAGCATTGTGATAAGTAGATTATCACATATGGTTCTTTCTATCACGATGAACTTAGACGGTCCATCTTGTAAAACCATCTGTAGTAACTTTATCACTAACAGTTTGTGTTAAACCATCTGTGATGAGACGCACATAATAACCTTTTATAGTAGTGTGAATTATTACACAAAACTAATAGATGAGACGACTAGGAGCAAATAAATCTTCATTTGAACATGAAAATTAGAGATGCCCACTCAAATTAAATCAACCTATATGTATATGGACTAAAAGAACAACAACTCAAATATGAATATGCAATTTGTTTCGCGCTTCGGACAACTTGCAACCAATATATGCTAATTTTCACGATGAATTTCTAAATTTATTCTTTTTGGGGAACTTTCCTATCCAGCAAGGTGGATCTACAAAAAAAATGCTTCTATAAATAGTTGGTGAGTTGAATCTTCATATAATTTTGGGTGGGCATGACGACGTTGGGGGCTGAGCACCATGAGGTAGGGGTAGGCGTGGCGGCGGTGGGGGTGGGCGCCATGAGGTGGGGCCTGGGCATGGCGGCAGTGGGGGTGGGCGCCGTGAGGTAGGGGTACGCACGGTGGTGGTGGAGGGTGGGCACCGCGAGGTGGGGCTAGCCGCAACGGCAGTGGGGTTGGGCGCCATAAGGTGTGGGTGCGGCGTGATGGTGCTAGCCATGAGGGGGCGTGAAGTGTAGCGAGATGGTGGGTGATTAGGCAGCTGTCTACTGGATCAACATATCTAAAGAGATTCTCTGAGGAGCTTACGGTGTTGTAATGGAGAAGGTGCAGATGACAAGATTGTTTACACGTTAGGCTAATTGTATTTTATAACGACTATAAACTGAATCAGAGTGGAAAACTAACTTTGTTTTCCTGGGCTTAACAAAAATTGGTGGAAAATCTTGTATATGAGTCAACAAATATTTGGTGGAAAATACCTAATTTGATGTAAAAATTAATTAGGATATACTATACCTGTATATCGTTGCAAAAGGTTATACATATCGCAACAGTACAGAATTGTTGTAATATTAATGAGTTAATGCAATGATTTATTTTTTCATTGCAATACAATCAATTTATTGCAACAAAAATAAAAATCATCACAACAATTTAGAATTGTGGCAATGTAACAAACTTATCACAACAAATAAATAATTTATGGCAATAAATTTAACTATTGCAACGAAATGTATTTCGTTACAATTTTTTCATTGCAATAGTTAGGATTTCTTATAGTGCATGAATCTCTCTTGTGTTGATTGATTTACTCTTGGTATGGTTGGTTTTTTCTCTTCTTGATGTTGTTGTACCAAGGACATGGAAGAGATGAAGATGACCCTTGAAAATCAATATCTACCCATCTAAGCAATTGGTTGGTAACTCCATGAAGAAATCCAGTTTTTACTCTTTTGGCTTCTCCAAGTGATATGTTGATTTTGTTGTTCTACCTTGATTTATTTGGTGTTCTTGCTTGTTGAAATATCTGGGAACATATCTAGGGCTATTTTGGCCATTATCCATGCACGACAAGTCATATTTACATTTGTGGTTTTTGACCCGCTTTTAGTGCAATCTACCATCAAACGAAAAATGGTCAGGACTTTAGAAATGATTTTTTAATCGTTGATTGAAATAGGTTTCTAACATTCTAGAGAAAGTGCATACCAAATTTCAAGTGATTTGGAGTGTTGGTTTGAGAGTTAGCTCAATTTTAGGTTTTGGCTCGATTTTGGTGCAGCAGAGTTTCACGAACCAAAATATCCTAATTTTCTCAAGTTCTTTCAGATTTTTTGGTTGGGATATGTTCTTAAGGTCATGAACTAGCATTAGTTCAAGTTTCAAGTTTCAAGTTTTTTGGATCGATGGATCAAATGTTTCATGGTTTGTCAGGTTTAAAATAGTGTTGTTTTCACTATTCATAGGCTGAAATCACTGTAGTAGCAAGAATTTTTGGATTTTTTGGCTTCTTTATCTACATAACTTCTCTTAGCTGTTAGAGTCAAGATTAAAAAATATTTGAGAAAAATTTAAAGAAACCATTAACCTCCTCTGTTGCTATATCAGTCCTACACTTGTCTATTTCTTGGTGTGGAGACAGTACGGAGTTCAGAGACACTTCCTTCGGATATGTACTACCTCATACATGCAAAGTATGGGCTAGTCGATCTAGAGAAGTTCTTTTTTCCCAAAACAAAGGTGATGTCAGCTCGGTCCATAAATGGGAAATGATTAGAGAAAAGGGGAAAAAAGGAACAAAAGTAGGAAGCGAGAGGAATCCAACCCTATGGGCCAAGGTGGGCTGGCTATGTGTCGGTGCTACATTTTGTGTAGCTTTGTTTGGGAGAGAGAGTCAAGAAGGTTATGGCAACAAATATACTACATGTTATTTTATCCTCATATTAATGGCTGGAAACTCATTGGTCGTTAGGGGATCCTCATATCAATGTGCGTGTGGTGTATGTGGAGACTGTGAGTGTGTGTGCATCTGTCTTGTAAAGGACGTGACTACAGTCCGCACTTGCGTACTTTGCTAGACTGGTATGCACATGCCTTTTTCAGCTGGATGGCAAAAACTATGCTAGAACTCATGCCTTTTCTATCCAACCTGACCCACGCCCAATTCAATGTGGGCCTCCTAGCCACGTATCTAGATATGTTTTGTATCCTAGTCTTGTTCATAGCTACCTGCAGCTTGCCCTATTCTCCTCCATTGCAAAAACAACTTCTACTCCAAGGTGCTCTACGGAGAACCACACAAACACTAGATTGTTGCTTCTTTACAATTCCTTAAGGCTTCCATCGCAAAAAAAAAAAAAAAAAATCATTCAGGCTTCCCTTTCTTCTGCATGAGCTAATTACCTAAATAGGGGAGGTATAAGCAAAATCCCTTTCCTGTCCAACCCCCCATTACTAAGCAATTCATGTATTTTTGCTATGAAACAAGGTCAAACGAAAATACAGAAAATCAACATATAAGGGAGTGATCATCTACATGATCAAAAATATTTGTATGCTACAGAAATGAAATCTACGATGAACCACATTAAGGAGTAATCACAAAAAAGGATCCCTGCACATGATCTGACATCTTGTTCCTATCAAAATAAATAGGCACACATCTAGGACATGTGTCAGTATATGATAAGTATCGCAATGATTTATCCATGTCACATTCGTGTTTCTACATGAATTTGCCTCACATAGCTCAAGTTTGTTGTGTAACTAATCTACCAATATGCGTTGAACTCTATACCATTCCTCCCACAGAAAGAATTCATACTTAGTTTGCTTTGTAGCTCGTGTATAGAAAAAAAAATTGCTTGTCAAAAAAGCATAGATTACTTGTCAATGTAGCATAAATTATTTGTCAGCATAGCATAGATTGCTTGTATTAGTGGTGCTAATTATCCTAATTTGCTTGTGATACTACTATGAAATGCTTCTCAATATAGCATAGCTTGCTTGTCAAACTATAGTATAGGTTACTTGTCATACACAAATTATTAGTGGCACAAATTAAAAAAAAAAGAAATGTAGATTCAAATAGGATTTGAATGAAAGCAACAATACCTTTTCGTAAGAGTACCTTGTACACATGAGACCACCCAACAAGTATTTTTACTCTCGCCTCCCCAAAGTGAAGTGCCGCTCGTGAGCTTCGTTCCGAGCGCCAAGTTATTTCTGATGGGAGACAGTAACGTTTTCACCTCCACGAAGTGAAATGTTGCTCATGAGCTTCGCCCTGAGTGCCAAGTTTTTTCGATGTGAGGCGGCGACATTCTCGCCTCCCCAAAGCGAAGTGTCGCTCATTAGTTTCGTCCCAAGTGCCAAGTTCTTTCCAATGGGAGATAGTGACGTTTTTGCTTCCCCGAAGTGAAGTGCCGCGCTGAGCTTCAGCCCAAGCGCCATGTTTTTTTATGGGAGATAGTGACGTTCTTGCCCCCCAAAGCAAAGTACTGCTCGTGAACTTCATCTTGAGCATCAAGTTTTTTTTCAATGGAAGACAAGGTAGTGGGATACCCCTAATAAAGGGCATCGGGATACCCCTAGAAAACAGCAGTAGGCAAACTTTATTTTGGTATGACGCAAGCATCCAATTTCGATGGACTCACCTTAGCGGCCACCAACCTGCCTTGATAGCCTAGCCTCGTCGTAGTTCAATTTGGCTGCGATGGCTTTGCCTCGGCCAAGTTTTGCTTTACCTCAATGGTGTCTCTACAACTAGAGCCCCTAGCTTGATGGATTCACCTCGGCGATCTCCAACACACCTTGATGGCCTGACCTCGGCGTGGTTTAACTCGGCCTCAACGGCTTTGCCTCAACCGAGCTTCGCTTCGTCTTGACGGTGTCTTCTCGACTAAGGGCTTCCCCTAGAGTGACAGCTGCGGAGTGGTCGTGAGGGTCCCTCCGAACCAGCTAGCATCGCCTGGGCCGGGATTTATGGGCTACGGGATGGGCCAAGATTTATGGTCTGCCATACAAGGCCTTCAGGGGGCTGGGATTTCAGATGTTTGGACACCCAAGGACGTCCCGTGTGCGCATAGCCAACATCCCTGGAAGAAGCCTAGAGCTTCAAGAGCCAAGTCCCCCAGGGGATCTCGGGATCTCTATGCCATGTTGACCAAGACAGTTCGGGATTGCGGGGGCCAAGCTCCCCGGGGGAGCTCAGTCGGCCAAGACAACAATGCCGGAGAGGACCAACGCTGCAAAGCCACAACAACCAGGAGGGGTCCGGGCCCCAAAAACTAAGCGTGTGTTTGGTTTGGAGACGTGGTGGGATGGGATGGACTCATTCCTGATTTCTAGGATGGAACCAACCCAGTTCTTGTTTGGTTGCTGGGATGGGATCGACCCTGTTTTCTGTTTGGTTTAGGGGATAAAAGGGGATGGAATGATCCCAGTCACCAGTTTGGATAGAGGGATGGGGATAGGACAGAAGGTGTGGTGACCTTTTGGTAAGGTTACCTCTGTGCTACTCATCTTTTGTCGCATGAATGAAACATTTGCTAGAATGAATGAAGCTCATCTCCGATGTTTTTTTGCGTAATCAAATTATGTCGAATAAATGAACCTTTTTGCATAATCAAACATTTTTTTTGGCTTATCTCCAAAGCATACATAATACATCGAATTCAAACCACACAATATAGCAAGTTCAAGGCTTGTGACATTAGACAGTACATAAGTTATAGCATTCCTAATATTAGACCACAGTGCATAGTTACATGTGGTTCCACCAAAAGAAACGTTCTACTCCTCCAAGGCGTACATAATACATCGAATTCAAGCCACACAATATAGCAAGTTCAAGGCTTGTGACATTAGACAGTACATAAGTTATAGCATTCCTAATATTAGACCACAGTGCATAGTTATATGTGGTTCCACCAAAAGAAATGTCCTACTCCTCCAAATCACCTTCACTGTCCTGGAAACATCTCACTAATGAACATTGCAACCCAGTCTAGCTTGTGCTCGAACGGCAGGAGGTAGAAAGCCTTTCCAATGTGAGGGTTAGCCACCAAATAAGCAAAGTAGAAAGATATGTGGGTCTTATCAAACCCAGGAAGGCTTTTCAATTGGTCAAATAAGTCTGCAGGCAATTCATTTTCAGGTTTAGCGGCCATCTTTATAGCATTGGCAATGTTCTCACCTACACTTTTGAAAGCACTAATCAGCCCATCGTCTTCAATCTCAGCTATCCTGGCCCTCTTGTTGGTCTTGCTTGCAGAAGATGTTGCCCCATGATTATCCGGAATAGTACTCCCATCACTCACATCATGTGCAGGAACATCATCAGTTTCAGTTCCTCCATGTTCAATACCTAGAGCTGCACTTGAGTCCTTGGCAAAGTTTCCTGTAGCCATGCTGTTGCCAAATATTGTTTGCATCTCACCATAGTGGTCTAGACACTACTAGTTTTCAGGTCTAGGACAACGGAGCGAAATTGTTGCAATAGGGCCAAAATAGATGCAATATGTAACTATTGCAACACATCACTTCCGTTGGCAAGCGTGGCAAGTACTTACGTGCTTAAAAGGTTGTGCAACGGATTGTGATTTCGTTGCAATACCTATAATTATTGCCATGCAGTGTGTTGTGGCAATTGTTTGTTGTTGCAACGAATGATGTCGTGGCGATATAGGCTATTGCCACAGCTGACTCCGTGGCAATAGCTGCTTTTGCCACAAAGTTTGGTCGTGGCAATAGTATCATTTGCCACGAAAATATTGCGTGGTAATAGGTTCTATTGCCACGCCAATGGTTCGTGGCAATAGACCCTATTGCCACGGAGAGCATTTCGTTGCAACAGGATATATTGCTACGGGAGGCGTTTCATTGCAGCAGGTTTAATTGCCACAGGTGATCGTGCAAAAATAGCACACCCGCAAGTGCACGGGCTGCCACTGAAATAGCGGCGAGTGTCGTGTTCTCCACAGGGACTAGACTGAGGCTACCGGTGCTCAGCTAAAGCTAGGCCAATCGAAACAAGGGGAAAACTAAATCTACAACGACTACCAAAACAGCCAAACGAGCGAACTATCGAATGAACTGTAACTCGCACAGACAAAACGACGAATGACTAAACAAATGAACGAACAAAACACAACAGGACGAACGACCGTACGAATAGATGTCGTACGACCGAACGAACAACTCGATGACTGACTACACGAACAACGTACGAATGACATTGATGACTACACAAACGAATACAAGACTACCGACCGACGACCTCACTAACTATCGACCATGAGACAGAAAGAGGTAGTCGAGAAGCACTGGGGGAGTCTAGAAGCAGGGAGAGTGTCGAGAGAGAAAGAGGTAGAAAACGGTCGACAGCTAACTAGACGATAATGGCAGGAAAATACAAGCACAAAACTACTAACACACGCACGACTTAACTATCGAACGACCGCTGAAAGAAGCAAGCAGGGAGGTCAAGAAGCAAGGAGAGAGTCGAGACAGCACGAGGAAGGAAGACGATCGCCGGCTCGCTAAATCGCGCTAGACAACACACAAACACATATAGATATCGACAACTGCATAAATAGGGCAGACCCTACACAAGTACTAATCACAAAACTGACCATAAGCACAGACTAACAACTGACAATTAACACTACTGAAAATACTACTAACAGAACTCAATTTACACAGTTATCACAGAGCATGTATCACACTAACAAAACAGAGCACAATAACATACTCACTGATCTCACACATCACAGATCACAGATGATAATCCACAATTCATCAACATATTGCAAATGGTAATTATCTCATTAAAGATGGGAACGATGAATTAAAAATACTGAAGAAATAAAGGGGGAGGAAATTAGACAACCGAGGAGGGGTTGAAGAAGCAGATGGGAGCTGCCGGCGGTGGAGTTGGCGTCGATGAGGAAGAAGCCGTCGATGGAGAGGTGATGCGCCGATCTGGTAGAAGAAGCCGGGCTCGGTGGAGATGATGCTGCCGCCGGTGTCCGTGCTGCGGAGGGGATCGACGCGGTCGGAAGCCGGAGGTGATGAAGGGCGGCTCTGATGAGGTGTGGCCGCCGGTACCAGAGTTGAAAAAGGGGGAAGAAGAGAGAGAGCAGTGGGGGGCTAAGGGTATAAGAAGGCGGCGGTCGAGATGGGAGACGCGGTAGAGTGGGGTGGCGGGATGGCGGCGCTGATGGAGGTCGGCGGTGCACGGGTGGTTGAGGAGGCAGAGAAGGGCGGCCGAGAGAGTAGGTAGATGGTGAGAGCGGCGGCCGGAGAAGGCGCTGGAGGGGCGGTCGGAGAAGAGGGGTGGCGCGCCAGATGTGGAGGAGAAGAAGAAGGCGACGGGGGCGAGGGCGCACCGGCGAGCTGCGGAGGTGGAGGAGCGGCGGGGTGAAGAAGGGAGAGAGACGCGGGGGAGAAGAGGCAGGGGGCGGCGAAGCTTGGTGGCGCGCCGGCGAGTCGGCCCGGCCTCGCCGGCGGCCGGATGTGGCAGAGAACCGGGGGAGGAAGCAAGAAAGCGAAGGGGAGACAGAAGAACCGGGCTCAATCGGTTCCAGGAGGCGGCTAGGGTTTTGTGGGATTGGGGTTTTCGGTGATTTGCGATTTAGCCCTCCAGATTTTCAGAAATTACAGTCAAGTCCTTCCCCAATGAGTTCAATAAATGGATATTTAGGGGTTCAACTTAAGTTACAGAATACGTATGCAAAAGATAAGAAACAAAATTATAAGAGATTATACATTAGTACAAGCTAGTTCGTATGAATGATTTAATAAGATTAAAGAAACAGAAATTAGCGAATGATGCACATCCGGCCCTGGTCCCTGGATATGTGTGAGGGAGAGCTCGTGGCAGCACTTCTGTGTCTGTGCCTCTGCGGGGTCCTGGGCGGCGTCAATTGCGCGATCGAGGCAGGGGCAGGTGTTAGGGCGACGGCGACAGGTGCTGAGGCGGCGTGAACTCTTCGCTCGAAGCAAGGTCAGGTGTTAGGGTGACGGCGGTAGGTGCTGGGGCGGCGTGAACTGATCGACCGAAGCAGGGGCTCTAGGTATGGACGTACGGTGTTGGGCGGCCACGTACATGCCTAGCCCACAATGATCTATTGCCACGAAAAATTGTCATATTTTGCAACAACTTTATTCTGTGGCATAAAAACTTGTTTCATGCACAGCATAGAGTATCCTTTTGCAACGCAATCCAAAACTATAACTACGCAACAAGACCGTGGCAAAATTGTCAGCCATTTGCAACGAAATTCTATATCGTGGCAATACCACATAACTAATGCAACGCAAATCAATATTATTGCAACACAGGAATATCATGGCGATAAAGTTATACTTCTTGCAACCGTTTTCTAAATAGTGGCCAAAGATCACCTTATTGCAACGAATTAAGGTGACTATCGCAACACCATATTTAAGTAGCAATATGTGCGCATATTGCCATGATTTTGGACATAGGTTGCAATAACAGGTACCTATAGCAACTAATTTTGATTCTAGAGGCTTGTTCAGATACTCAGCATCTGCCTTGTGATCCTAGGATATGGAAAAAAAATAAATTTCAGCAAGCCCCAATTATGAGCAGACCAAGTATTGAAGTATACCTGCACATGGTTATTGTAGTGCTCAACATCAAGTGTGATAATGAAGTTATCTTCATCCCAGCCAGCATCACTCAGCTTTCTAAGTCTATTTATCTTTGCAAACTTCCTTGACCATGTTTTCAAATGGTTCTTGATTTGCTCACCAGTGCGCATAGTGTTGAACTTTTCATTGAGAGCCCTAGCACATGCATTGAGATGGACTTTCTTGAAGCCCTTTGATGTCTTAGCACCACCAGCCACCACATTGGCAAGGTGAGTCAGCATGGAAGCTGACTGAGCCGATGTCCATGTAGCATGGCCATTAGTGCCCCCAAGTCCTTCAACATGGTCATCCATTGTCTACCATGCCAACATAGAAAGTACACAAACAATTATGATTATGTCAAACACTAATGAAGCCTGGAATAATATTAACTTCAAGAAAGATGTTCATACAACTCAAATAAAACAAGCAATAGGTCCTTACAACTCAAATAAAACAAGCAATAGGTCCTTACAACTCAAATTGAACAAATACAACTCATATTGAGCAAATACACCTCAAATTCAGTTAACATTGTTGTTTTGATGGTCTGCCCACATCTGGTCTGCTATTTGTTGCCTAAAATTGACCATAGCTGCATGCTCACTTGCTTGACCAGTATACGTTGTAGAATGACTATAGTGTGGCCAATTAGAATTAGTAATAATAAAGTCATCGATCCCGTCTTGTATGACCCAATTGTGTATGATGCAACATGCAACAACAATGTCTACTTGAGTTCGGAAAGGGAAGAATGGAGTGGCATCATCAAGAATTTTGAATCTCCTTTTAAGTGACCCAAATGCACGCTTTATTGTGACACGAAGAGATGAATGTCTAAGATTGAACAACTCCTGCTCATTTTGCACTGGATTATTCCCCCCATTCATTCAAGTGGTAGCGTACACCACGAAAAGGGGGTAAAAATCCCGGCTTGGCTCCATATCCAGCATCAACTAGGTAGAATTTGCCTAACATATGGTAAACAAGTTGGTCATTGTCTACATTTCAACATTTTTATGGACAATTGAGGTAGTACTGAGGTAGTATTAATCTATTACCTTGTGGCACTCGAAGGCCATTCTCACGCTCTAGAGCATCTCTTAAAACTAGAGCATCATGTGCCGTCCCTCCCAACCACCAAGACATAGGTGAACCGGAGATCAAAATCTACAACGGCCATTACATTTTGAGTCGCATAGGTCTTCCTACCACGAAAGGAGTGTTCCATTTCCTTAGGAACAGAGGCTCTTACATGTGTGCCATCAATAGCTTCAATACAATCCTATTATGTGTTCAATAAAATCATAAAAAGATTAGTGGTCAGATAAGATTATATTACTACAGAAACTACAAGGGAGTAGGGATGAGCCTCACCTTAAAGTAAGGATCCCACCTTGGGTTCCCTGCTATTTTGCTTGGAGTGTCCAATGAAGGAGGCCTAATTAGTTCCCTCGTAGCTCACCAATGGCACGAAGTACTTTGTTAAAATAACGGCTAACCGTTTCTCCGGATCTATCAAAATTAGTTCCAACTAATCTATTCCTAAGGTTATGCCCCACTGTATTTAGAAACATAGCCACTTGTTGTTCAACACACATATGGATGGTATCTTCAAGCAAACCACGATTCCTAAAAAGGTTACAAAACCGAAAGAACTTTGCTCTATTAAGTCTTAGCATGTTCACACAAGTGTATCGTCTTTCCAAATTTTGTTGTCGAGGTACTCAAGTCTCATCCTGTCCCTTTCATCCATAGGTCCATATGTTATTCCTACTGTCCTTGCATCCTGTTTACGTTTTCTAGACTCAATAATCATGGCCATCATTGCTAAAACCATATATCCAACAGCAGCAAAAATTAAAAGCTTTCTCCTTTTGTCCATCTACAATACATGAAGCAAACACAAAAAACATGTCTCCATGTCATGATATTTGGCCACCTTAGTTGCAACAAGTTTAATAAAAAAAAACTAAGCATATGTCTTTATTTCAATCTCACAATCAATATCAATCACAAGCATAAAAAAACTGCACAATCAACCAAGTTTACAGTGGAAATCTCAATCTCAATATCGATGTCTACTGCTCAATTTCAATACTACTGCTCAATATCAATACTACTGCACAAAATCATTTCAATCTCAATATTGTTTACTGCACAAAATCATCTCAATATCAATATTGTGTACTGCACAAAATCATCTCAATCTCAATATTGTGTACTGCACAAAATCATCTCAATCTCAATCTCAACATGTGTATACAATGCAACCGAGACAGGTCAGTAGGGATTGGCGCTGCTGGAAGGAGAGTGCTAGGGTTTAGGGCGACCGAACCCTAGCCGCGCCAGTTCGGGTGTGGGCGTGAGCCGTGAGTGATTGGAGGGGGGCAGAGAGGGAGGGGATAGGGTTTCCATACCTTGCAAGGCAGCCGAGATCTCGCCGGCCTGGCTTGTCCTTGACGTTGAGGAAGAGTGTCGTCGCCAGTGTGAAGATCAGGGACGGATCAAGCCAAACCCGCGCCCGCAAGAATCCCTGGATCCAAACCCAAGAAAAGAAACATGAATCCCACAAATCCAAACCCAAGAAGGCAGAAAATCACCTGATGTTGATGCGCACACATCCTCCGAAGAACCAGCGGTGGCGCGCGCACTAGGAGAGAGCGGCGGCGGCGGCGGAGCGGCGGGACGGAGGAGGAGCTGTGTGTGCCAACTTTACCCGTCCGAGCCGGTGATGCGCCGCCGCCTGGCTTTCCCTTGAGACGAGCGGCCGCCGCTGGACCTCTGCGGGCGCGGAGGCCGACCGCTGGCCTGAGATCGAGAAGGGGACGGGAGTATTTCTCAGTCGGGGAGGAGAACAGGAATGACCGGGGAGGAGAAATAGGAGGAGCGGAGCCGCGAGGGGGTGACCGCACGGGGTTTTTTCCCCACGCGCGAGGCACGTGACACGTCGGGGGATGAGGGACGACCCCCGTCCCACCGATTTCTTGGGCTGGCGCTGTCCCACGATTCTCATGTTTTGGAGCGATCCCATCCCTATTTCATCCCACTGACTCCAATCCAAACACTATGAAATTGGGGATGGATCTGTCCCGTCCCCCATGATCCCAGCAACCAAACGCACGCTAAGCTGCCTGAGGAGGCCCCGGATTTCGAAGGCAGATCTCCCTGGGGGTTCGGCTGCGAGCTAGGTAGCAATGGAGCTCGACCACAGGCCAGCCGGCGTTCAGAGCGAAGCATGGCCATGGGTGAGGTGACGCCCAAAGTCCGGCCTGAGGCCCATCTTCCTGGAAGATGTAGCCGAGCACCTGGGGTCCCGAAGGCAACATGGATGGCTGTCCGAGCAAGCATAGGTGGTGCTCGAGTGGAGCGCGCATGAGGGCCACGTGAAGACCCAGATCGCGTGAAGACTCGGATCGGCTCTCAGATTGTGTCGCCTGGGGTGGTTGCGGGTGTGATTTGGTGAAAATGCTGGTGGGTTGAGCGAGCTGGCCGATGGAAGTCTAGCCATGCAACTCCCTTATTTTTGGGAACAGGGACGTCTTACCAATCGCAACAGCCTAGGAGTTCCGTTGCGGCTTAACAATGTATCAAGCCAGCTCACGAACAATTAAAAGAGGTTAATTTCATTGAAATAAGATCTAATGGTCAACTTTAGTAACAATACGGGTGTCCGACCCCAAAACTTAACTTACATACAAAAGAGCCGAAGAAAACTCCACAGGAACACTTGAGTGCAGACGCAACCCTAACACGAACACTTGCAGCATCTTCTTTTCTTCTGGTAATCGCTGCGGTCTGGTCTCACTACCAGTGAGAAATGATAGCGGATAATTTGTTTTATCTTATATTTGTATTCGAAAAAATACAAATATGTTAAGTAATATCTGTATGTAAAATTATTCATATTCGTATTTGAGAATATTCGTATCCGTATTTAGGAATATTCGTATTTGTATTTGAGATTATTAGATTCGTATTCGATCCGTTTATGGAATCTGAGAAAAACTTGAACGAATTTTGTGGTTCAAAATTTAAATTTGGGTGGTTTGAAACCGGTAACCGTTTTGGTAACCAATCAAAAACCGGTAAAACCACTAGGAATTTGTTCTACCGAGATTTGCTATAGAAGTTATAGGAGGATATTCGTATTCAACCGAATTAAGTAAATATTCGATTTGAATTCATATCCGTTACCATATTCAATTTGTATTTGTATTTATATATGAAAATATTTAAATTCATATTTATGTTTATTTTAAAAATATAGATTTATATTCGTATCTGAGGGCCTGTTCTTTACCTCACAAACTTGTGGCTTCTTGCTTTTGCTACAATACCTAACTTTCAAACGGAGTATTTTCTCAAGACGGAGTCTACAAGTTAAACGATCTACACGTTAAAAGCTCAATATCTATACCAGCCAAAATTGTAAGTGAGTATCTGTCTCTCCGTAATATGTACCGTAAATAACCAAAATTTAAAAATTTTAACAAAAAATTATGAACCGCAGCCGAAAAGAATAGGCCTGAATCTATTTGATGGCATCCGGCCCGTTTTCATCCTACGCTACAGCATTCCCTTCCAGCCCCGGCCGAGGCGGCCTCACGCCTGGCTCCTGGTCCCACCACCCCATCCTCTTTAAACCCTCCCCGAAACCCTAGCCCAACCCCCCGCCTCCCATGGACGACTCTGACGAACCCACGCCGCCGCCACCGCCCCGCCCGCCGGTCGTGCTCGCCGGCTCGGCGGGTTACGCGAAGCTCCGTCTCGCCGCGGCGCTGTCCCGCGAGGAGGTCCTTCGCCGGCGCCGCCGCCGCCTCATGCAGCTCTACTCCCTCTACCGCTCCCAGTTCTGGGCGCTAGCCGACGAGCTCCCCGCCAAGCACGGCGAGTACTGGTGGGACCACGGCGCCAGCCCCGTCGTCGAGCCGCCCCCGCATGCTCTGCCCCCGCCGGAGGATGGCGGCGGAGATGCTGCTTCCATCACTCATGGGGCTGCGGGCGGGACGGTGGCGTTCTCTGCTTCGAATTACGCTCTGCCGCCTCCGTCCGAGAAGGGCGTCGGTTCTGCTGTCACCCCTGTGGCTCCGGGCGTGAGGGCTGCGTGTTCTGCCTCGAATTGCGGGGCGAAGGCAATGCCCGTCACGTCGTATTGCTTTGATCACATCCTCTTGGACCCCAAGCAGCAGCTGTACAAGCACTGTACCTTCGTTACCAAGCAAAGGTATACTTCTTGGGTGTACTGGGATACGGCCGGGTGGTATAATTTCACATTTCCGCCTTCTAATTTTGGTCTGATTCTGTGGTCATTTTGTATACCGCTGTGTTGTAAAATTCGGTGCCAGGACAGTGGTTGTTTGGTCCACATGATTGTGTGCTGGGTGATTAGGATGGTGAGGAATTTGGTTGCGAATTTTGATTGTTTTCAGGCTTGACTGCATGTGTTGCAATTTGGTTGTTTTGACAATTTTCAGGTTTGGCTGCATGTGTTGGATTGTGCAATGCCATGCTATGTTTTTTGTTTTTTGTAGACTTAGTGTTCTTAAGAGGAAATTGTAGAATTTGTTGTCATAGGTGTGATTGAGTTTTTGAGAAAACTTTGCCAAAGTTGAATCATTTGGTGGTTCTGTTGCTGTACTTTATTAACACAGGATGGGAGCAGCATCAGATTTGCCAGTATGTTAGGCTGTTGATTATTGTGTGCTTTGACGAGGGCCCACAATTCTGGCAGGAATCGGCTGCTTCCTTCCAGTTCCTTGAAACCCTTTAGTAGGAACTACAGTAACACCTTGAACGAGGATGGTTATATGTTATTTTTAACGGAATGCTAATACTAATGCTTACAGAAGACTACATGAACAAAAGAACTCCAGAAAAAAAAGAAATATAAAATTGAAAAAAATGGCAGACCAGAAAAGAACCGGATTTGACTTGGAGGATCTGAATGTGTGATGTTAAATTTAAGAAGGATTGATGAGCTGTTGTTAAACTATATCCCTACCATTTCCTTTTTATTCAGAAACGGATGCAGAAGTTATAAATATGGATTTGAATAAATATAACTACTAAGGCCAATACGAATTGGGTAAATATCGGACAGTAGTGTTGTTTCAGATATAGTATTGTGAGGCTTAAAGCATGGGTAGAATGCAGCATGAATCGTTCAACACACGAGCTGTGTTGGTGTTCCGTCTTCATCCTTCTGTCCATATGTACATGGTAAGTCTTATTTATGGTTGGTCAAATTATGCAATTTTATCTTGACTAAATTGCATAGGAGTCTAAGTTAGTCCCCCTCAAATTCCCGGTTAGCTTGGAATTCCCGTAAACTTGTTCCTATTAGTCAAGTTCACCATTCTAGCTGTTAACGGAACAGAAAAGAGTGATGTGGAATTGTTAGGTAGATCTCATTGCATAGTTGGTAAAGGGGGCATATTGGGTGGGTTCGATTGGACTTTTAGCCGTCTTTGGCTTGTACGTGCTACAGTAATTAACTTTTAAACGGTGCGTTTTTTCAAGTTGGGCTCTACAGGTAGATTGTAGTATAAACTATACAGAGTTTAGCTATTACCGGCCAAAATCATATGCGAATATTTCCTTCTGCATACTGCCTCTTATGAACAGTTAAGAATTCAAAAATTTCAGCCATAAACCACATAAACCATAAGGCACAGCCTAAAAGAACCCACCTATTAGCTTGGTCCTGACGGGAAATGTTATGAGAGTTTTTAGTTCAACGATCCAAATTTTGGGGATTTCGCTTCGGCGAATTTTGGGCCTAAGCCTGTACCACACAAGTTCCCTATGGTCATCACATGTCACATAATCAAAGTCAATGTGCCAATGTGCCATATCATCTCTACTACTGGAATCCATTGATCACACGAACTTTTCCTGTCAAGAAGGGTGAAGTTGACTAACAGGAACAAGTTTGGGATATGCCAAGCCAATTAGAAGTTGGGAGGTGTTAATTGAAACTTCTGTAAAAGTTTAGGCACCCGCGTTGCAATTTATACTTTTAATCTTCTCAATACTGTTGTGGCATTGTGTTTGCACCTATCTTTTTTGAAGGAGTTTTTTTTCTCCCCCTGCATGACACAGGATTCGAACCAGGCTAAGTTCTGGACTCTCACATCCTGGCAACCAGAACACCTACCTACACTCGCTATAGTGTACACCTCACATGGATAATATTCATGCATTTTGATCATTGTGTAACTCGTGTTTTTTGTACGCAAAATCATAACTATGTCAACTGTAAAGTGTTCTATTTTGCTGCACAAACTCTAGTTGATGGTGATAATAGAATATGTGATTTCTGTTTGTTAGCCAACAAAAAAAAAAGCAAAAACTTTTATCTTGCAATATCTGAGCACTTTTGTCCTACGCAGCCAGTGTTTTAAAATAGTGGGATATAGCCGCTAAAATGCTACTATAAAGAGGTTTTGGATTGTAGCCTCTATGCTATGAGCTAAAATCACACTATTACAGCTACAACCACTATGATGGTAATAGTGGTCTCTGCTGTACTGAGTAGCATGTAGTGGAGTTGTGGAAATAGCAACCACTATGTAACATTTGTTAGTTTGAGGCTTTGAACCAGCCCATAGCATATAATTGGCTGTAACTAGTAAAGTAATCAAGCACACACATGTAACCTAGGTGCACAGGTGATGCACAGCGAGGCATGCACAACACCCTAAGCGACATGCATTGCTTTTAGCAGCAGGGTGCACACCTCTCACAATAAGAGTTTAGAATAGAGAAACAGAGGAGAAACACAAAGTCAAAAGGGCTATATACCAATAAAAAGCCCATTATACACTACGTAGGTCCTAACTCTCAAGATCAAGTAAATCTTTTGGCAAAGTATTAGCTTTTCTTTTGGAGAGTGGGAAACAACTAGTTATTGCAATTATCCTAAAACTTATCCAACACATGAGGTGATGGGATCAAATTCCGGAAAATCAACAAATAACCCACCCAGCATGTAGTTCGTGGGAGTCGAACTCTGGCCCTTGGCCAGAAAAACCGGGTGCTACATTAGTTGGACTAACCAACGATTAGTAAACATTACCTTATTTGTTAACTGTCTTGCCAAATTAAAATTTCTCTTTCTTGATTGAATTATGGAACTTCATGTTTCAACTGGTTGGAATTATGCTTATCATCCCAAATTCACTTTTCTGGATTTGGAATCCAATTTAAATCGGTAATATGGACCTTATATAGCATTCGCCATGTAGTCAGGCAAGTCAGCACATGTCATGTGTGCTGTGGTGGAGTGGAGCTGGGAGATGGGGGTTTCGAATTTTCCATACTGCATGTGCACAAATAAAATTTTCACCATTTTTTTTCTCCAAACATCCTGTAAGGAAACCGGATTGGACCGGTCTCCAATTCCATTTTTTTCTGGTCAAACTGCGGGTCCTGTCCGGTTCCAATAAATGTGCTTACCACATTGGACAGTTTCAGATACCTGCACCTGGGACGTTTTTAGAACACTTTTTTTTATATTGAAGTGAAACTATTAATCCAAATGCGAATGAGTAATATGGTTGGACTATTCATCCAAAAGCATTAAACTAGGCAATCAGGACTTTTCATCCAAAAGCAATAAACTAGGTAATCAGATGTTGAGACATGTGTGATGATTTTGACAGTCCCCCTATTTTATCATAAAATTATGCCTTGCCCTTTTATTTTCTTCTGCCCTGCTATGTTTGACGATTGGATTTGCATCAGTGGTCTGTTGTTTGCACTTGTGTCCATGTAATGCTGGTAAAAACAGTAACTTCTGCATAATCATTGAAATATTAATCTTGTATATTTCTTTCTTGTAAAAAATCTTGTATATTTCTATGTGTTTTGTTTCTGAAAAATGGCATTGCATCTCTTCTAGAAGTTATTGTTCCCTAGTCCTGTTACATGCATAGATCAGCTGCGGTCACCTTCTGACCTACTTTGCTAATCTTTAAATTGAACTAAAGGAGAAATATTACCAAAATGTGGTCCACCGTATTAATTCTCAACTTAACTTTTGGGAATTTGTTTTGGGGGCAATTTCCGTACTATAGCAAATCATTTAATGTGAGCTATCCTTTGGAAGTTGCAACATTGGTGGCTCGGTACTGCAATGTGCAGTTCGTGGAATCTCTGAATGATCGATGTACCTGTGAGGGGTGTTTCTTTGACAGTGAGATGATAACATTGTTTACTCGCTTTATTGCTTAAATTCGTTGATTGTTGATACCTGGTGTGACTGCTGAGAGGGGACATATCTGGAATGTCCTATGCCATGTTTTCTTAGGTCTATTATTGATGTACTTGAACTTTTTCTCTTCATTTCGTACTACTGGGAAATTCAGAGTTATAACAGCTCATGTTGTGTTCTATTGGAATTAGTTGTGTAGCATATCCCGTATTTGGTTATTCTCTTCATGATATACATGATGTTTTGTTCTTCAGGTGATTATATTCGCTTATTAGGTTAAGCGATCGGTTACATTGAACTTTGGCAGTATTAGAAAACAAGTCCTTGAACGTGGATTTGAATTTTGGTACATGGAGCAGCATTTTGTAACCAAGCTGTATTGCATGTGTCTTAAAACTAGGCATGGACATGTGAAACATCTGTGATAATAGAATACATAATTTGTAGGGCACCCAAAAATTTGTTGATGAGAGCATAAAGAGAATGTGCTTTTGTAATGCCACTTGTCTAAAAAGAATTGTTCATTTCCTTACTTAAGAATCATTTCTGTGTATATCTCATTCACATTGTTTATACTGATGTTTTTCTGCAGTAGCACACCAAATGGGGAAGAAATTTGTGGAAAACCAGTTCTTAGGGGCATTACTCCGTTGTGGTGTTCTGACCATGATTCAAAAGCTCAGAAACACATTATAGAAGCTCTGAAAAATGCCGGAATCGACCTGCCCTTGACAAGTAAGAGTGTTCCAAAATTGAGTCTCTTGATTTCTGAAACAGTCCGCCAAATTCAGATGAAAAGAAAGCAATCCTTGGATGGTGCAAAGATTACACCCTCTCATAAATCATTGAAATGATTCTTTTGGATCAACATATGATCTCGTTGTACATGATGGCCCTACAGAAGATGGACATGCTCCAGTGTATATATCAGGTGTCAAGGTGCGCTTCATCATCAAAAAGGAAAAAATAATGAACCAGAAAACTTGCTTGATGTTATGTTACAGTGCAGAAAATGTTGCAGAGAAGAATATTGTGCAACTTTGTGCAATTGGCTGCTTGTAGGCTACCCTCTTCAATCCTTGAAAGGAAGAAAACAAATGTGGTCTTTGAGCACCCAACAGTCACAAGAGGTATGCAAAGTTGCGACTAGATCAATATTTGTTCTTTTGGCATATTAATCCATTTATGCATATCGATAAATATTTTTCCCCGAAAGATGTATTTTTTTTTTTTGCAAAGTTGCAACTGTCAAATGATTTCTGCATAATTACCAAGTTATCTGCAGAAAAACTGCATGTGGAAGTGTTTTATTTTTGTTTACTTTGTGAATGAAAATCCCTTGACTGCTTGTAGTGCCGTGATTATTCCCTGCTTCATTTATGCTGCCTGTGGAAAATGCCATGACATTTTTTTTCTTTTATACGAGTCTCTAGTCTTTATCTACACTACACATGCGGTTTGGCATACTATATTGTTATTGCAATGAATCTCTAATCATCTGGAAACTATTACTTCTGCATCACCAGGAAATATTTCCTAATGCTAGTTGATGAAAAGTCCTGAAGTAAATATAGACCAATGTTACGCTTCTTGCAGTGCTGGTAGATGTCATAATGTTTAAGAAAATGATAGGCGAAAAGAAAGGAATTTTATCCCAAGTATGTAGATTTGGCCATATTTGTAGTGTTTGCGTTGTATCCATACTGAGAGCACTTAAGTAGACTGCTATTTGGATATCGCAGGGCCATGATGCAACAGCTCTGTGCATAGTGCAGTTATGTCTATCGTGCTTCTGCTGACACACATTGTTATACTGAATTGTGTGACAGAAATACACAAAAGGAATTTCAAGGAATCGGAGGGTTGTGTTCTTTCTTGGATCAGATCAGGCCACCCTGATGGATGGAAGAGTTGCTGTTCTCTCTTTAGTCTTCACCCATTTGGGGAATGTTCAGCCTGGATGTTTGCTGATCTATGTGCTGTAATTGCTCAGCATTATATACTCTTATGTAACTGCTCTTCCAAATTTCTTGTTGTTGTATTAACATTGTTCATACATATCGTCGTAAATTGTGGTGGTGATTATGGTTTCGTGATATTTATGGTTGGGACTTGGGAGTGCATCTGAACACGGCGCTGGACATCCTTTGGGGCCTTGGGGGTAAGTACAGCTTGCAAGATATGGATCAGGGGTTGGTCGGGTTCCGGTTGTTTGCAAATTGCAAGGTCTATGCTTACTGCGTTGTAACATCCCGTGCGTTGTAACAGGCTAACATTATATAACTAACGAAAGTAAGTCATAAATGCATTATTGATATGAAATTTTAGATTAATACTTTAACATACAATATAATAAAATATAAACAATGTAGCATAGTAGAGATACAATTTGAATACCTAAATATTGAAAATTTGCTCTCTATCGTAGCCCACTATTTCTTTATTAATAGTAGGATAAGTCCTCTCTACATAAAAAAACGTATAATAAATGATGGCATTCATTCATATTTTTGTAGAAAGGACCAAATATCAAAGGGGGAAGGGAGAAGCCGAGGAATAGGCAGTAGTGAAGTGCTAAATGGTCTAGATTGGCATCTGCAACCTACTATGTTGTTTGGCTGATTGCTAGTCCAAGGTCATTGTCTTGCTGATTTTGAGGCCCAAGACAATAGGGCGGTGGTGCTGAGCCCCCAAGGATTGACAACGACTAGCGGTGGCGAGCCCCCAAGGAGCAGTGATGGTGGAAGTTAAACACACCAACATTGACACACGAGAGGGAGACGCAAGGGTAAGGTTGAGTGATGGGGGCGACCGGGGGGAAAGCAAAACGCAATTGAAGTCTCGAAGCAAAAGGGTTATGAACTTTTGTCGTGCGGTTGTCCCTATGGGCCTTTCATGTTTTAATTGGCATGCCTACTACCTATATGTTCTTTAGCCTCGGGCTGGGTTGTGCACCTCGAGCTAGGCCACTACTACTTGGATTTACTTGGGCAACTACTAATGGGGGCACCACTCGTATGATTTTCATGCCTTAATAGCCCACCCTATTTGAGGCCTAGATCCGCCCCTAGACAGAGGAGAGATGAAAGGCAGAGAAGAAACACAGGGAAAGAAGGAAGGAGTGGAGAGGAGAGGAGAGGAGAGAAGCCTGCCGTTCCCACCATTCGTGCACCGACACCTAGGGTAACGACCTAAAACCCTCGCCGCGAGGTTAGACTGGCGTTATGTTGAAATTTTAGCAATTAGGACGTAGGAAAGTGTTAGGATTTGGTTTTTCGATCTAGAACATGTTTTTTTTTTTTGTAGATCTTGTTGTCAGTAGAATCTTGCATTGTAGTTTTTGGGTACATAAGTTCTCTTTCAAAGCTTAGCCATGTTATGGATAATGTAGATAGCCATATAAGATTTCCATAGAGTGCAAGAATGCTAATTTTGGTTGATCGGTTTGAAGGTTATGGCATTGGAAGTTTGCTGTTGAGTTATTAGTTGTTAGAGATTGCAGTGTGTTAATTGGTATATTAGGCTCAGTAGATGTTCGAATTAAATTATGGTCATAAATGAAATTTTGTGTGGTTTCCATAAGTGTTATGGTTTTCCACTTTTCGTGATGCAAAAAAAAAATCAAAATTGTTGTGCTTGCTGTCCAGTAATGTGACAGGTTGACATTTGAGGTTAAAAACGAGGGTTTAGATGACCTAATCAGGAAATTTGCATAACTAGGAAAATGTGAAAATTTTTGTGTAGATTCTAGAACACATATATTTTGCTATATTTAGTTTCCAGAATTGAAAGTTCAGGCAGCTTGACCGCGGGACAATGGGTGGATTATCTAGTGAAGGAGGGGTTGATTAGGTCAGGATTGCGCATAGGAGCGATGCCAATCAATTTTACATATATGTAGTGTTGCATGTTTTGTGGTGGGTTTTGGCTTTGGTCAGGAGGTGTTGCTTCTGTTAGTGATATACCCTAGAGGCAATCATTAAGATTATTGTATTATTAGTGATATGTTCTAGAGACAATTATAGAGATGATTGTATTACTTCTATGATTATGATCTTTTTGTTATTATATTCCTTGAATTAATTATCATTTATAAAGGTTAGCTAGTATGTGACTTGTTGGTGAAGCCCTTTATCTATAGTATGATATCATCCTAAAGATCCCTGGTTGGGACATTAGTGACTCATAGATCAGAACATGTATTGATTGATGACCATGTTTCACTGATCATAGAGATGAGGATATCAAATCAATAATGTGAACACATGTTAGATAACATGGTGTTGGATTAATCCACCTTGAGACACTGTTGACATTATTATATTATTATGTGTTATTAGTTGGTCTCAAGCAATGGTAATGTATAATCCTTATACCTGAGATCAATATAGCTTCCTACATAGGGTAATAGTTCACTTAGGGGTTGCTAAATGTTACTTTATAACTGGATAGTTATAAATGTAGATTTTGGGTATACTATGAAACATATGGAGGAATGTGACTAGTTGGATATAGGATTTGCCTCTCCTACATAACACGAGAGATATCTCTAAGCCCATTGATGTGGTCGGATAAAGAAAGTTCATGGCATTCCATGAGTGATCAAAGAGTCGATCACATGAAGTAATCCATCACTAGATTAAGAAAAGATTGAACAGTCCAAAGATGATACGTTTCTCACCTAGAGTTCAATTGGGTATCATGAGGATAAAGGAGAATACACAAATAAGTCATTTAGTCCAACTAGATATGAACTGGTCGTATAGGTATATGTCATGAGCTGGTCGGACATATCGCAAACTAGTTTGCGAATTGACCGTATAGAGATACAGACTGGTCGTAACAAGATATGGATTTGAGATGTTTGGCTTGATTCATGGTGTCGATCCAATTCATTTGGGCTTATCTCAACACGGATTAGGGGAGACCGATAAGTCTCCAAATACCATGATAAAAAGAGACTGTGTCAATTATGGTTTGCTTCATTGTGCTCATTTACATTCTTGCAATTTACATTTCTAAAATTATATTAATTGCTTGTCACCTTAGAATTACAAACCTTGACATTGACTTATGTTGTTGGTGTACTTAGTGAAACTAGATGATTTAGGCTTTAATTGAGTAAAGCCAATTTGATTTATGCTTCCACATCCAAAACTCAGTTTTAGCCAAAGAAATTGTAAAAGCGCCTATTCACCTCTCTCTAGTCAGGCCCCTCGAACTTATAGGTACGCCGCTGGTCAATAGGAAGGAGAGAGAGAGAGAAGATGATTCGGTGTCTCTATGCAGAAGATAGAGTAAGAGAGGTGAAGACCAAGGGCTGAAGATAGAGAAAGAGAGGTGAAGGGCTAAGGAGGATGGGGAAGATGGGCTAGGGTTTTCTGGGAATTTTTACTGTACATTTTACTGGTAGTAAGGGAGTGATAGTAAAAATAAAATCTGGCAATTAATTTGTAAGGGCATAATAGAATTTGTTTTGTAAATCTAATTTTTATGTGAAGGTAATATGAACTTTTCCTTTGAACCTATTATTAATCCTTTCCATCGCCACCACCCTGGCCTCTCCGCTCTTCCCTACACCGCCATTACCGTCTCTGTACATGCACTACCGGTGTCGTTGTACCTCGTCATTCTCTTTACAATTTTATCCCTCTTAGGATTCTACTACCAGTATTGCTGGTGGTAGTATAACTAAATTCTAACTAATCTGATCCATTAGAACAAAAAGAATGGGTGGCTTATATTTACTATGGGGTACTGTAAAGAGCCCTTTTTTTTTTGCAAAATGGAAGCGGTGGGAGATGAAGTGGGAGATCTTGCCCTTGGTGCACAATCGGATGGCTCACATCCAAGTTTTCAACACTTGGGTGTTTTCACCTTATACGCTTCCTAAAAACTTAGCCAAGCATGATCATAATGGTAGATGTCAGCCACACTACTAATACAATATACCGATCTTCCATGGGCTAAGACAAATGGACAATATAGAATGGAATTTATGTTTGAGTGTGGATTTGTTGTCTACGGGACTTTTGATGGGGGATGTGCGCCCCTCCCGATGCATCCACCATCTCCCTTTTTGTGGTGGTGATACATGGAGAGGAGCACGGCGACGAAGACTAGGGGTGAAAATGGATCAAATAGTGATTAAATCATATTCATATCTATATTTTTTTCTTGGATTTGAATACGAATTAGACAAACAACGGATACGAAAATGGACCAGATAAATGTCAGATATGAATTTGGATAGGATTATACTCAAAATTAGATTGGATTATAACCTACCCCCTTAAATGAATCTCAACCCCGAGATTCTGGTAGAATAAAAAGAGTAGAGGTGGGGTTAATCTGGCTAGCAGTAGGTTATAGGGTCTTGCTCGTTGTATCGTCCTATAGAGACAGGAAGGAAGGGGATCTGCATAACAAGGGTTGGCACCTAGAGAAGACACAAGAGAAGAGAGAAAGATCTTGATCATCTGGATTGTAGGCTTCTAGATGCTTGCTCTTTTACATCATCGTCTTCACATCATTGTAGAGTGGAGTGGTCGCATTGCTTGCTAGTCTCATAATGGTCACAATTTCCTATCGATAGGTGGGCATTAATAGCCCATATCCATTGGGATAGATGACCTTGGGGGTGTTAATATGACAATCAGTATATCTATATGATGGTCTTTTGTCTTTACTGGGACTCCTATATTTTTTTACTTTTCCCATCTGCTGATTATTGTGTTCTAAACTCTAGGCATCGCCTGAAATCACTACCACCATAAGATTTTTAACTTTGTGAATCTCCTTGTACTGGTCTGATTAGTTCTAATACAAATTGTTGCACTATCAACTAGTAATTGTAGTAGTTCTCTGACATACTTGTGTGTTCTTACTACCCCCCTTAAATTAAATGTCAACCGATACTAGTTGTCTTTTCTAGCTTCGGGCTTGATGAGTCCTATGTCGACTTGGAGACTCATCCGTGGTATCTCGGTTGCCTTAGTCAGAAACATGTTCAAGGAGCAACCTTTGGGGCATTGGTCTTGTCCTTGGAGAGAAAACATGTGACTTTGTTCATCGGGAAATCTCCTGGTTGATGGTCTCCATCACCGTTGGGGCAGTGTATGGAGCATTGGTCTATCTAATGTCGTGATACAGTTGTCTTTAATGTGATAGATCTTTCTTGGTAATCCTTGCAGAGTAGGGTTGGGTGATAGTTTGTACGGATGGTAAAAGCTATGGCGAGCGAAAACAATTGGTCTCTTTTCCTATTTCTACCAGTGGTGGTCATCTTATTCTTGTCCATTGTGTTTGATTGATGAGGGTTTGATCTTTCGGTCCTTTGTGAAGGTGAGGGGGGAAAGAAAGCAAGACATGGATGAGTCTTGGTCCTTGTGCAGGTTGAAACTTCCGTGTTGTTGCCTTCCTTGATGATGTTGTTTTCCTCTGAAGATTGGAAAGTTGATGGGTCTTCACTTGCCCTTGATTATCGTGGATTCAGTTATTTGTCTCTTTGCTTCTTCAAGCTTGACAGAATTTTTAGCAAAAAGGGCGAGAGAGAATAGCATGAGATAAGGATTGAACCGTGGGGATAAGGTAATCTAAACCCATTCTAATTTTAAAAGAGCACACCTAGGAAGCTGGGGTGGCACACAAATCACATAAATTTTAGAAACAAGGTTTTTCTGTGACTGCGAAATACAACGCCCGAGGGCAAGAAGGCAGTGCACAAGACCCAAGTAAAATCTTGCGATAGTACAACGTCTATTCGGGGAAGCACACATAAGAGGGCGTAGGGCTCAATATACATAGTCTGTTTAGAACGAGACCATCTTATCTTTATGAACATCATCAACTTTCCTAACCTTAAACTTTGGAGTAGGGGTAACAAAGGAGGGAATTAATTTCCTTTTGAAGTCACGGAAGGAAGAGAAGAGCATTTAGGGGAATTTGATTGATGGAAATACTTACAGTTGTATTACTAGTTTTGTAAATGGGGTTTTATGACAAAAATGGTTTTTCAATAGTTGTTTTAAAATATTAAATTTTGAAATATCCGTTTGTGACAAGGAAGTGTTTTTTCAATGGTATTCTAACATCTTCCAGTATTCAAATATTAATCAATAAACTAATTCACTCCCATATTATTTCTTTACATAGCCTTAGAATCTAATAGCTTATTAATTTTGCTTCCACTTTTACAAATTATACCTAGGCTATCTTCCTTCATTACTTAGTCACAGTATTACTGTTGTCTAAAACTCCAAACACCGAGTGTAATTATTTATTTGATCCAATGATCATTAATTATTTATTTGATCCAATGATCATACAACTTCTATTGTATTATCCACAGTGTCATTAATCGAATTAGGGTTAGTTAATACTTACATGAATTTCAATTTCCACCATAAATTTGTGAATCAAATCTTAGATCTACTATTTGTCAACTCTTCAACTCTATATTCTAATGAAAATCCAATATCTTTGCTCTCAAATCCACCACATCATTTGAATCAAGGTTTTGTAATAATCCAATATTTTCCTCTATTTATGAATATTCATAATCTATTTATCAAGTAATCAATCTTACTCTTCACTATCTAACTCTTAACTAATTCATTGTTATAAACATCCACCAAAAATAGTATTATGAATTAAGTCCATAATCCAATAGTTATTATCATATCTCCAAGTTCTAAAAAATTCAATTAATCCATCTAGTAATCAATTATATTCTATTAGTCTACCATTGTAAACATCCACAGGGAATAGGACTATTTATTAGGGCTGTAAACCAATAATTGTTATCGTACTCCCTATTCCTCCAAAATTCAATTAATTCATCCATCTACTTAATTCAATCCTTTAAGTTCTACCAATTTATTCTTTCAAAACTCACACTATTGTTTCCATCTGGGATCAATATGAATCCACCTACATTCTTGTTTATTCACCACAAATATCTATCTTCTTTACTTACGACTCTATTTATTCTTCTCCATTCATTGTTTGTAAGAAAAGAAGTATTTTTTCTAACCATGGGTAATAAAATCAAGCATGGGGAATATGTTTTTACTAACATGACTTTTTATATAACACCCCTCATTTTTTCAAAAGTTAAGCCTCAGGCTTTATTTTTGAAAAACAAGGTCCTTTTGGGGAAAAGTTTTTGAGAAATAACTTTGTATTGACTATTTGAGAAACCAAAGTAAATTTTGGAATAAATTTTGGTAAGTAGTTAAACTTATGAAAATTTCCTCAGAAGATCAGGTTTGTTGAAATGAGTTTGAAAATAAATTTTGTAAACAATTCGATAATCAATCCTCCAAGGATAAAACGATTTTTGAAAATGAGTTTCAAATTGAAACCTTGGGATTTAGGTCCAAGGTAGGTTTTCAAAAAGAGTTTATAAGAGGAATCCTAGATTTTAATTATTTGAATTTGGGATAAGAGAGTTTTAGAACTAAAAATGGCTAGAGCATCATATAGACGAGAGGGAAGCATCTAAGAGAGATGAGAATGAGCAATGATATTTATATTTCTGGAAATAGATTTTGAAGAAATAATTCTAGCCATATAGCAAGTCACGACCTGTAGTCGATATGTTCTGATACCAGCTCTATCGTACCCAGATTTAACAATCCAGAATCCTCTGTGATTCCACCGTACTATTTCCCAGATTAGTAGGTAGTGCTCATAGATACAGTACTGAACATCAAAAATACATATCATGCGGAAGTATAAATATAATAGTAGACTTACACATGGGTTGATCAAGCCAAAATCAATAAAATGTAGTAGTGAAAATGAAACGCACAGGTGAGACCCTTAGGACGTGCCCACAGGTAGCCAACTAGGCTTCGCGACCTAGTTCTTGGCCTCTTCATCTTCTTTACCAGTTGCATCCCAAGGTGTAGTGATCTGACTTTCATGATTCTGAATTAATTAAGTGAGCGAGGATGAGCACAAACTACCATGCTCCACGAGCCAATACATAGGATACAAATAGATAACATGCATGGCTTATCAAGGGAAGGCTCGGTTTGTTTTATTTGCCATAAATTGCTTTTAAAATATGATACATAGAAATTTCCTAAGACCTAGCAGTTTGAACTAAAATATGATATTTGGGTAAAAATAATGTAGTAATAATAGTAGCACATATTACATCCATCGTTACATGGCTCTTGCAGCATATGCTAATCTTTCAGCATTATAACCGCTTACCTTATCACTGGGGCGACACCCAGGGCAACACAAATCAGAGATTTTCACTGCCCGTCACTTTTCCAATCCCACCCATGAAGTTTTTGAAATAGAACTATATCTGATTAAGTCCTTATGTCTACCCTTGACCGTGGACACGGCTAGTCGAATAGTTTTTACTTTACAGAGTTTGAACACTTTAGCCACAAGAGACAATCCGTTCATTGCTCCACACCATTCCATAGTCATGCGGTTGAGTAGACCATCATAGCAGCTTTTTAAAATATCTCGCCCTTCCGTCATCTCACCCAAATAAGCTGCTCCAACTTGTGGTGGGTCATATAAGTTGTGCGGGATGTTCTACCCTCAGCGACTAGCCTAGCTGGACTACCCCACCGACTAGCTCACCACGGCAAACATCACCCTCAACAAGTGTCCCATTCAAGCCGTCGCGAAGTCAGCCACTTGCACTACCCCTCTCTCCCACCGATGAGATGACTTTTAGGGTCTAGTAAATCTACTAAGCCATGTTGTACTTTACAGACTTATGGTTGTACGTGTTCCATATAGGAGGTCATGACAAGATTCAGTTCTTAGGGTTATCTGGGTGGTTCTAACACTAACCACACTCTTGTGCATCACTGCACCAGCCTCCCCATACCATCCGCCTAGATATTTAAGCAAGTTGGGTGGTTTTTGGGAGTGTAAAAATAACCATATTGAACATACCAGCCATTTTCTACTCATGACTTCCCAAATCAGTTTATCATGATTGAAAGTGATGCTTGGGGTATTTTGGTGGCCTGAGTATCTAAACAGTACTAAGCATGGCGCATAATTATGGACCTATTTTCAAAATGTTACCATTATAAATTTCTCTAGGGTGACAAGCCTCAAATGCTCAAATGTTCTAAAAGAAAGTAATACTAACAAGTTAAACAATGGGCATGTATCTAGAATCTTAAAACAATCATAGATTTGTATGTAAAATAATGTCATGTAATTTGATAATTTAAACAAAAGTAATTTGCAGAAAATATAGGTTCAACATGATCAAAGTATTGACTTGCCTTGCATGATTTTACCATGGTCTTGAGCTCACTCAAAGCTTTCTCATTTGATGGTCTTGAGCTCTTGGTCTTCATATTCATCTGGATCTTGAGTTTGCTAGATCCATTGATCCTTCAGGACTCCAATTTCTAATTACGCGCTAAACAACTGAATCCAAATAAATGTGAATTACTAAAAAGGTTCAAATAAATCCGAATAAACTCAATTTAGCTTTATTATGAGTTAATGGGTGATTTAAGGCAATGTTGATTAGGCACGGAGTATTGACAGGGTTAAACGGGGTTAGAACGAAGTGATGAATGACAAAGGAAAATCCATCGAGACGGATGCCAAAGGAAGGTTCATAACAAGAGGAATATTCACGAGAATATTCCACTTTGGGTTCAAAGATGGCTAGGCATAAACGACTATAGAATACCATTGCTTGATCTTTTTAATTTAATAACCTCTTTTTATTATTTTATATTTATTAAGAAAATTCCATGAGTCAGGTTAGACCTATGGGTACGTGTTTGAGTTTAGTGGAGTATTGATTATGTGTTGGTTAAGCACTAATGATCTACTCTTTTACCTATAAAACCCTAACCCATCATTGTTCCAGACTTTTGTTCACAACTTGGCATGTGTGTGATTAAACAATAATTGTAATTTTGGTTATACCCCACTCTACACCAATGTTTTGACTAAAACTATATTTCATCTTCTTGCATTTGACTCTGGGCATGCTAATCATATTTTAAGGTCTTTTAAAGAATTGCTATTATTTATAATTTTTGCTGACCTTGTTATTTTGAACTAATTACCTGGATTGTTTAAGTATTATTTGAAAGGTCCTTATGATTTTTGAGCCATAGAAATTACGTAATTATCTTTACATAGCTTAACCTATCCTCCAAGAAAGATCGTTAGTTAATGTGGATACTTTAATTTAAATCCTGGCACATGTTAATTGATTTCTTTAGTCTAATTGGCCATTATGCAACCCAGGTGACTGTGACATTCTAAATTTCAGGTATTCAATAATATGAAAGTTTTAAAACTTTTTCTTGCATTTTGCTGGCATTCAAATTTCTTTTAAATATTTATTTGAAATCTTTTGAATTTTGTGACATGTAAATAAATATATTGAAAAATAATATCCAAGTAATAATAATAATGGTGTTAATAAAAGATATGGGAATAATATAAAACAATGAATTATGAATTCTAAATCAATTTTAAAATTACACTTTAATCCAAACTAAAATTAAAATTTTAAACTCAAACTGAGGGTCAGAATAATTGGAAACTAAAATCAAAACAATATTTAAATTCACTGTCCAAATAATTCGAGTTAAGCCCTTGATTTCAAGTCAAAATCTAAATTTTAAATATTGAAATTGGCAAAAAAATCCAAACTTCGGTTTGTTGGGCATTTTCCCCTCCCTTTCTTTTTCTCCTCCCCTGTCTTCCTCTGCCATGTGGGCCCTTTTCTTTTCTCTCACCTTCTCTCCCTCGTTCCTCTGATCTGCCCACGGGCCCCCCTTTTTCTTTTCCCCCGCTTCTCTCTCGCCCCCTCCTTCCCTCTCTGCCACTAGGGCCGACTCCTGCCCACATCCTCTTTCTTCTTTTCTTCCCTCCTTCTCCGCGCCATGCTTTCCTTTTCTTTTCCCTGTCTCATGGCAGAGCTTGCGCTACGTCTCCTTCCTTTACTTCTTCCTCGCCGCCCCTCCCTGTGCATCCGTCACCGCGCACCTGCCCCCATCGTTGTTGCCTCAACGTCACTCCCGTGGCCATGCCCTGCACACGCCTGCCCCCCGCCGTGTCGTCGTTCCCAGCGCCATGCCGCCGCCCATGCCGCACACTACACCTCGATCGACAGCCACAGGAGCTCCACAGTGACTCCCCTACTACTATAAGAGCCTTGCTGCCCCCATTGCTTTCCCCTTGCTCCCTCTGCCTCCTCCCTCTTCCCCGCTGCCTCACTGCGCGCCGGCTGCCGCCGTGCTCCCGTGTGATTCCGGCCGCCAGTTGAAGCTCCGGCCAAGATGACCGTGTCATAGCGTGTCACCGATCCCCCTCTACTCCCTCTCCAAATTAATCGGGTTCTTGTACACTGGAGCTCGCATATGGCCGTTCTTTCCCCTCACCGGCCAAAGTCGTCGCCTCCAGTGCCACTCCCTCCTCGGCGACCTCTGGTTCGATTCTTCGTGATGGGAGCATCTCCTCAGCATACCGGAGCTTCCCCCACTCCCGGCCGACGCCCTCCACCACCTAAGATCCCCCCACAGCGACCTCCCCGTGCAGCCCATGACCTTCGCCACCGGCTCACCTCGGACCTCCTCTAGCTTGGTCAATCACTCGGTAAGAACCCCTCTACATCCTAGATGCTGGTGCGTACTCGATTTCTTCCTTTCTTCCATGCCGGGGCCGCCGTCCCATTCCACCTTCGCCACCGGCCGCTCTCAGCGCCGCTGACCCTTCTCGGCGCCATCTCGGACCGCGGCATCTCCCCCATTAGCTTCCCCACCTCCGGGGAACCCATTTTGCTGGTCTCCGGTGCCCCCTAGCCGCCCCTCGCCGGCGGCATCGCCACTGCCTCCCCTGTTTTGGCCGGTGGGTGCTCTGTTTTGAGTTTGATTATAGTAGCCGCCTTATCAAATTTAAAACCCCCATGGTATCGCAAAGTGAGCAGTGCTCAGGGTGCCTTTGGTTGAGCTTTTGGGAGCTGCTTTTTGCTTCCAAAAAGCCAAAAGCCAACCAAAGGGGTGGAAACCAGAAGCTGCTTTTTCAGAAGCAGCTACTTTTGGGTAGTATAGTTTTGAAAGCATCTTGGACCCTGCTTTTGGCTTTTGCCTTTCTACTTTTTGAAATGGTGAAAATAGAGAGCTGTTTCACAGTTGTTTCAAGGAAAATAGAGTAGGAGGTAAGTTTTATACTTGTTTGAACCAAACGACTTACGACTTTTCCACGACCCACAACCTCATGTAGCTTTTCCACGACCTCTGACTCACACTCACAGCAGCTTTTTCAGAAGCCACAGCTCAACCAAACACACCCTCAGTTGGTCAGCCGAGCAACTCCTGAGCGCTAAACATACAGGTCCCCAGTTCGAATCCCCTCTGTGCACATTTTTGAATTTATTTTCCTTAGTGCATCTCAATTAAGAAATAATTAGGGAATAAAGCCAGGGAGCTAGGATAATTGATTTGGGTTCAAATAAAAGTTGTGTATACACCAAAATATAGAAGTATATGCGTAAGAATAATTAATGTCATTTGAATAAATATTTAAAAGACTAATTGTTAATTAGGGCATTAGTAAAAGACGGCCTTGCTTAATGTCCAAATCTAATAAGGATCTTAATTAAAAATGTATTCAAGTTAAAATCAAAGAAAATAAATTGGATGTTACATTAAAACTATAACAACAAGGCTTTAAATTAAAGATTACTCTTAATAGTAATTAAAAATATATGCCCTAATATTTAAAATGCTGCTAGTAAATAAATCTCAACGGTATATATAGTCAATAATGGTAGTGAAATAAAGTTATGTATAACAAGCTCGATCCTATGTAAATAGAATTTAACTAAGGTACAGTTTTGCCGATGCTAAGAAAAAGGATAAAATATCAATGTTAGTGATTTCCAGAGTGCCTTCAATTAAAGGATCATAATTAGGTATTATGATATAATGGCTTTGGAACATCGAACATTGGATTACTCCCACCAATGAGTAATCTTAAGGACAAATGTAGTATTATGATCAATAGTCGCAGATGAGTAATAAATAAGAATATACTAAGATTTACCGTTAAAACATCAACTAGCTAATCAAATATCCCCATACCTCCATAAGTTATTGAACTACTCATTCAATGAATAAATTGAATAATTGGTAAATAGAACCCCATAAAATACCACAACTCAAGTTGCCATGAATACATACGCTGAAGATTAATTCAATAAATTAAACTCATATATTAGTTCATATGTTTAACCTGGCTCATGGAGCTTCCTAAATAAGTATAGGAATAATAAAAGAAGTATTTAAATAAAAGATCGATCCGTGATATTCTAAAAACCAGCTATGCCTAGCCATCCTTAAATCCAAAGCAGAATATTCTCGTGAATATTCCTCTTGTCATGAAGGCTTATTGACATCTGTCTTGGCAGATTTCTCTCCTTCATTCTTCCCTTCGCTCAAACCTCATTTGACTCCGTCAAAACTCCACGCCCAATCAATCTTGTCTCAAAATAAAGCTAAATTGAGTCTATTTGGATTTATTTAAATCTTTTGAATTATTTGCATTTATTTGGATTCAGTTGTTTATCGCCAAGTTAGAAATTGGAGTCATGAAGAATCAATGGATCAAACGATATCAAGATCGAGGTGAAGAAAAAGACCAGAAGCTCAGGATCTTCAAATGAGAAAGCGTTGAGTGAGCTCAAGACTGCGGTAAACCGTGCAAAGTGAGTCAATACTTTGATCACGTTGAACCTACATTTTCTGCAAATTACTTTTGTTTAAATTATCAAGTTGCATACTGTTATTTTATACGTAAATACATGTTTAATTTAAGATTCTAGCTATATGCCCATTGTTTACCTTGATTAATATTACACCTCCTTTAGAATATTTGAATATGTGAACCTTGTCGCCCTAACAAAATTATGATAGTAACCTTTTGAAAATAAGTCCGTAATTATACGCCATGCTTAGTATTACTTAGATATTCAGGGGCACTAAAATACCCCAAGCATCACTTTTACATCACGAGGAATTGATTTGGAAAGCCATGGTGAAAATGGCTGGTGTATTTGGACAAGGATATTCTATGTTTCCAAAAACCCCAACTTGTTTAAATATCTGGGCGGATGGATCGGGGGTGTGGTGCAGTAGTGCACGAGAGTGTGGTTAGTGGTAACACCGTGTGGTTAGTGGTGCACCGCCCAGATAACCCTAATGACCGAATCTTGTGATGATCTCCTAAGGTACAACTGTAAAACCACAAGCTGGTAAAGTGTAGGCAGGGCTAACTAATTTGTGTGGCTCTAAGGTGGTTACGTGAAGTTGTGAACACGAGCAAAGAGATGGATGGTCACATCCCCGCCTTTACCCGTGATGGCTCACGGGGGACCCTTCTCGAGGGATGCACACATCCTACAGAAGGCAGAACCTAGCGGGCGTAACCACAATAGGACTATGCATCGTAAAGGTCCTGTGATAATTTACTCAACCACATGTTTAAGGTATCGTGTGGAGCAACGAGTGGATTATCTCTTGCGGGTAAAGTGTAATTAAATTTAAAACAATTTAAAAATAGAAAAAATGCTAGCTCATCACGGACAATACAAATGAATACAAAAAAGAACGGCAAAAAAACTTAAAAAATCAAAAATTTAGAAAAAAATAAAATTTATAAATAATAAAAAATAAACTGAAGTAAACGAGCGGGCCCTAAACAGATGTTGCTGCCGGTTCACGAGCTCAAAGTAAAACAACATACGGTCGTCAAGTCACGGACAACAAAAGGACAAGAAGTGCGGACCCCTATGCATACTCTGCGTGTCAGGCTGGTTCGGCTCTTGTCACTAGCTAGCTAGCTACTGACATGTTACATCAACCACCAACGAGACACCGATCTCTAGCATCTAGGCGTGTTGGAGCAAGTAGCGGCGTGTTGGAGCGAATAGCGGCCGCTAAATAGGCGGGACATCCGGGCCGTGAATTTTCAGTGATTTGAACTTCTAATTTTTGATTTATTTTATATTATTTATAGATTTTGCTTTTTTATACTTTTGGTTTTTTAGCATTTTTGCCGGTTCTTTTTTTTCTCGTATTTGTTTGCATTATACGTGGTGAACTAACATGTTTTTTCTATTTTTAAATTTTTTAAAATTTAATTATGCCAAATAAGCATTTGTCAGTTACAGTGTTTTTTCAGCATGCTACAATGCTTTTCAGCTATAAACCACTAAAAAAAACTCTTTTGAGCAGGGTCTGTATTTATCATTTACAGTATTTTTTCAGCCAGCTACAGTACTTTTCAGCTATAAATCACTAAAAAACACTTTTGAACAGGGCCTCAGTCTATTATTTTCTAGTGTTTTTTTCTTGTCTCGGGAGCACTGATATTCCGCTATCGTAACTGTTTCCGCTACAAATGCTATTTAGTACCCTGCGTACAACAAAGTGTCTAAAAGGGAAAAAAAAATGGCATTTGTCTACTTCCGCGGCTTGGCCTCGCAAAGGACCAAAATAAAGCATCGTTTCCGCCTCTAGGCCGCACGAAGAAGCTGGATGGGCCGTCACAAGATGGCTGGGCCGCAGGAAATATACTCTCTGGAAAAACGGTCTAGGCAGTTGATAGATCCCACACGCACTTAAAAAGAGTTGGTGCTAGCTGTACTTAAATACGTACCGTTAAAAAAGAATACACTGCATCAACTTAACCCTTATCTGCAGCCTCCAATCAAAATTTGGAATCAATTTACATGTGCATGTGTGATTAATTGGAGTGGACAAAGGAGGCTAGCTCATGCATTCACCCCATGCAATAACTAAAGAGTTCTTGCATCCATAAGAGATGAGTAAGGATGCATCATAGTAGTAGAGTATTTTGAAGTAAAAAATAAATAATATTTTGTTTGGAGGGAAAATATTTTTAAAAGGAGCGGTTATGGTACATGTGTTTGTATTTTATGGACACTACATGCATACATTTTTAATTTTCACCATTTAATAGCACTCATCACAAGTGGTATAGTGCGGAAATTAAGTGGGAAAGATATAGGAGCGAGCGAAAAGTTGAGAAACTCTCTACAGTTGAAGCATGCATATATGTTTGTATAAATCCAGCCAGTCAAATATATGCATGCTAGATATTTTTTAGCTAAGAGGACAGCTACGGTACAAGCACTTCTATTTAATTAAAAAACAAATTAAAATGCTTTGAACCTTTCTAGACCTTAGAAAATCGAAAGTGGAAAAAAAGTATTTCTAAAGTACACTGAAAAGTTCTTGCATCCTAGTCACTCACTCCATCCGTTCTTTTTATACTAAAAATATGCCTTCCCATTTGTTCCACTTCTGAACAAAAAACCATTAGATTCCTCCGTCAATTCCCAACCGGGCCCCGTCCCTGCACGACCGATCGATTCCTGTGCGTACTGTGTGCACGCGTTTCCGAGATGTGTTCGTCTGCAAATCACGAGCTCCTTAGCCGCTGCCGCTGCATGCCCGGCGCCCCTAGCTGCATGTCGCGTACCAATCATTGGATCATATGCATCTGGGTGGGTACGTGGTCCATGATCACATGATCCAAAAAGCGTAAGTGCTTTCGAACCAGCCCATATATCTCGCTTCTGCGTACGTGGTCCATGAGATCGACGACCCTAGCTACCGATCATCTCATGTCGATCGTCTCCTCTCCTGGATCACAAACCTGATCCGCAAGTTGCAGCACACGCCGCGGCTGGCTGATCAGCTGCCCTCTTTCGGCCGCCGATCCGATCGCGTCGACGGATCGGAATCTTTCTGTGGCGGGGCGGGGCGGGCTAGGCATTCCGTCTTCGTCACCGAGCTCTGATTCGCTTCGGATTTTTAATGGGCTCGCAGCGAGCGGACGTGCAGCGCAGCCGGCCACACGGCGCGCGCGATCTACAGTGGGATCTTGTCGGCGTGCCCGTACGCCGGCGCGTGCGTCCTGAGCGCGCATGGAGCTACGCAAGATCGTCCTAGCGGATTCGATCGAGGTGCATGCATGGCGCCTTTTTTGACCGTGCGTGTGTGTTTTTGACTCTTGGTGATGATAATATC
The DNA here is from genome assembly GCA_036346575.1 of Dendrocalamus sinicus. NCBI lineage: Eukaryota > Viridiplantae > Streptophyta > Magnoliopsida > Poales > Poaceae > Dendrocalamus > Dendrocalamus sinicus. The sequence continues at coordinate 42,178 of JAYEVI010000359.1, read as the reverse complement.
CAGGAATCTCTGCAGCAATCGGAAGGCTAAGGTAAGTACGTGTACGTCCTGTGCCTCGCGCCAACGCAATCTAGCTCAGTTCATATACTTGGTCAAAAAGTGTCCCTTTTTTGGGCAAAAAGATCTTGTAATACATGCATGTATGATAGATATACAGCAAGTCGATCCCTATTTTAGCTTGGTCTGTTTAGAACACAAGCTGATTCCACACGGTTTCTATAGAAATTTCTCAGGGAAAAGAGCAAATCCTCTAATCCAAACAAGCTATTGATTGAGTACCAATCTGTGCTTAACAGATGGATAGGGTACCACTAAGCAATTAATCACAATTATATGTTCATGGTATTGGTGCATGTTTTAATTTGTCCCACGACGCCGGAGCATATGCGTACAATTGGTCTTTTATTCTCTGTGGAGTAAGGAGGAAAAAGAAAGTGAGCAGGTTAGGTTATGTTATTTTCAAGTGTGGATAATGGCTTCTTCTATATTTTTTAAAATGACAGCAAATAATAAGGATATTGATATAGATGACGCACACAATTTTAAACTTAGAAAGTCATTTGAAGAATAAGTTTCCACAAACCATCTCATTTATTTTAATTTTTTTACAAAATAAAAAGTCTAAAAAGACCGGGCCTTAGTCTAACTGGGCCCAAATGCCCGTTTGCTTTAGCTAGATGAGGTATGTCCCTCGTTAGCTTGTGGCGAGGTCGATGCGTCCTATGTACTGTATGCAACGAGGTAGGTAGCTAGCTCGCTCCGTTTATGCTGACCAGTTCGTAATCAGGTTTCTTTTTTACTTTCAGCACATTTATATTATAATAACTAGTTTTTAAACGATATATTTTTTAATATAAGATTATAGAAAGATTATAGTAAAAAATATACTGAGTTCAGCTGTATCGATCAAAATCATATACGACTGTTTTTCTATATATATTATATCGATCTAAGGCTAAACATGAATCATAGCATTAACCCTAGGCTCAAACATGAACACCTAGCAAGATTCTTAGAGTGGAAGCGTATCCGAACTTGGAGATGCCATGTAGAGGTGGTTGGCGGCGTGGTGATGCCGTGGACGGGGACGAAGGTGGCCTTCGGTTTTCGTCCACCTTAGCGCTCGTGATAGATCGGGTTTGTTCGGGATTTTCGTGGCCTAGCACAACAACCTGAACCAGCCTGCCGAATCCCTTGTTTTTATAATCTAGCTTCTTTTTTTTACTTTAAGCAAACTTATATTATAATAACTAATTTTTAAATAGTGTGTTTTTTAATATAAGGTTAATAGAAATATTATAGTAAAAAATATACTAAGTTCAGCTGTACCGGTCAAAATCTTATATAACTATTTTCTTATATATACTATATCTTATAAACAGTCAGAATTTAAATATTTAAGTTATAAATTATAAGCTCGAAAGAACCATCTTTTGCTTTTGCGAACGCCTTTGCGGCGCGCTACGTGTGCTCGCGTACGACGATGATAAAGCACCCAATAATAATCCATCATCGCACATGGATAGATCGCCTGGGTCCGTCCAGTAACCTAGCTAGCTATCTAGCCATGGAAATATGCTCTTGTTTGTACTAGCTGCTTTAATCATGCATGTCCATCTCATGTGGGTTTGATGCATGGACCCTGATCAGCCACGCAGCTGCCCTCTCTGTGCTGAAGGGGGGTCGGCCCCATGCAGACACAGAATTGCCACACAAAGTTCAGAGGTCGGACTTGAGACCCTGCCATGGAATATCATGGGTCAGCTGTCATGTGCTCCCATCATGTGTGCTTATCGGATATGGAAAAAGGGAAAGGAATCGAGGACCCTGGAAATTCAGATAGATATTGTCTATGGACTTCAGGGTTATCATTAATTTTCTAGATCAGGATATGATAAATCAGATAGAGAGAGAGAGAGAGGGGAAAAGTTACTAATCGAAACCAATTTTCCTTGCAACTGTGCATAGCACAGGAGAGTGGCATCTCGTCTCCGTGGCTAAGTAATAGCCAGAGTTCAATTCACATCAAACCCCATGTTGGGTGGATTGCTTGTGGATTTTCTCCATTGTTGTTTCTGGTATTTAACATGTGACACGTGTGCCTTCAACCTTGCAAAAATATGAGTGCATTAGCCAATTGTCCCCACCCCTAATATAAAATAATTGTCCTTGAAAAAAAATGTTGCTAACATGTGAATACTCTACATAAATAAAGATTCTCCTCTATTATTTTGATGCTTTTCCTTTAAATTAAATAGATATATAAGTTGACAATCACATTTTCTTTGCAACATGAAAAAACTATTTTTTATATGTATGTATGTATGTATGTATGTATGTATGTATGTATGTATGTATGTATGTATGTATGTATGTATGTATGTATGTATGTGTGTGTGTGTGTGTGTGTGTTTGTGTGAAGGTCATAGATTAATTAGTTTGTATGTACATGGTTTGTTATAGATATCGTTAGCTGGCCAATTTAAACATCATTTTTTAGATAAAGGAATTCATATCCAATCCACGTATTGCTTGGATTTGAACATGGATTGACTAGATGGTTATTCTTTTGGATGTAAATTAGATGGCAATTTGCTCTGGTTGTAGGATTGCAGTTTATTTAATACAAACTAATGCAATGTAAATCAATAAGTGACACGGAATAAATTCAAGCGCGATCTCATAGGCACTTCCACAATTTTAGATATTAAAGCTCGTATTCAGTTTAAATGTCCTTGTAATACAAGATCCACGTTCAAATCTGCATCCTGTCGAATTTTGGCTCCTCATCCAAATCTATGTCCTGTCAGATTTTGGCCGATTGGTAGTCAAAATATTTTTTTAGAAGGTGGGAACAATTCGTTAGCACTGTCATCTTAAGTCACAATTCAAATCCCGAAAAATCTAGAAAATCTACACTAATAACACACTAATTAAACATGTGATCGGTGAGAATCGAAACTCTGGTATCAGTTAGAGAGACAAGACACCACACATCTAAACTATGCTACCACTACTAGAATGGGAGTTTTCGTGACGGGGCAAAACCATCAGGAAAAAATGATTCACCGTCAGGAATAATTTCTCTGTCAGGCAACCACCAGGAAATACTCAGGAGGAGAATGGGGTGTGAAAAAAGAATTTGGTTAACGGTTAAGCGACAGGAAAATAATTCCCAATGGTATTTCCTAATGGTCACCGATTGGAAAAAAAATTTCCACATCAGGTTTTGTCCAAAATATTACTGACGGTTTCCCGTTAGGAAAATCCGTCACAGATAATATTTCCAGGGTATGTGTCATTTTGCTGTCAGCTGAGTCATACCGCCAGGAAAAAAACTTGTAAACAAAAAATAAATGCAAAGAAAACACATTAATTTAACTTGTTTTCCTGTTATTACAACTAATCCATACACATCTATAATCTAAGTAATCACACATGAATATGAATAATTAATTCAACATCATATACATTAAGCTTCCATTAAACACACATCCATCTATTCGGAACCACATAAACCAAGTTCAAGCTTCCATAAACACACACTCCATCCAAGTTCTGTAACAAAGTATATATTCAAGAACATTAGTGCCATAGAGACATCCAACCCCTGCGAAAGAACATACAAAAACAAATGAGCTTGTTGGCCATGCTCATTTGAATATGCACAAGTATATTTTCAGAAAGTTAGTAGATAGATATACATGTAGCTAGCTAGTAGCTACAACTAGAAATATGCGGTGTCTCATACTTGAAAAAGTTTCAGAAATAAAATAGGCACATGCACTAGGATGAAGAGCTAGCCTCTTATGTTATCCGACTAATGTAATATGCACCTCAAGTTCAAATAAATGAAAATGATAGATAATTAGGCCAAAGTAAATTTGTAACGGCATATTGGCATGCATTGTCTAACATGTATAATGGAGGTACTAACAGAAGAAGAAAGAATTTTTTAAATAATTATTATTTATCCGGTATTACAAAATTATAACTGTGAATTTTTTTTTGCAGTTTTGACTGCATATCGCCACACGGTTGGGTGACTTAGGCAAGTCGCCCAACCGTTGGGTGACATGTGAACGGCAGGTATGGCTTAGTATAATTCATATAATTATTATATTTAAGAGTCACTTTCTATTATATCTGTAAGTAATTGTGTTGTAATTACTAGCATAAAATCGATTTGCAGATATGGCTCGTGACGTTGGTGGTTCGAACTGGCCTTTCGACTTGCTGAACCAGCACATCGACATGCAGTACCACGCGAGCTGTCATGTCCCGTATCCTGAGGGCGGGGATGAGGAGACCGAGTTAGGGGTGGTCTATACGTGAACACCCCGACGGGCTTAAAGACTAGACCCACGCTAGAGAGGCAGGTTTGTGTACAAAGTATGACACATCTTTTTATGATATTTTTGCTATGTACTTACTTTTTTGTGCTTTGCAGGCTGAGTGATATCGGCCTTCTACCCCTCGCGTAGATAGTGGAGGCCACCAACGAGGACGGCACTCCAGTCAAGGAGGCCAGGGAGGTATTGGCCGCCTAGAGCGGTCATGACAATTCTCGTTCGATCAATCATTATTGACAGCTCTGTTGAACCGGTGGAGCCCCGAGACGCACACATTCTACCTCCCATTCGAGGAAATGGCCCCTACTCTGTAGGACATTGAGATGCTGCTTGGCCTGCCTATCGCGGGAGAGGTTGCCTCCTTGGAGGATGTGCCTGGCAACTGGTGTGATGACCTGCTGGGTAGGTTTGACGGGGTTTTTCCAGGTGAGGCTGCGGCTATGTCTTCTTGACGCGACAGAAGTATGGCCTGCCCATGTGGTGGCTTTCACAGTTCTAAGTACGTATGCTATCAATTTTACCTGTTTAGTGATGCACTATCCTTGTCATATGATGGGCTTACTAATTTTTTATTTGTGCATAGGTCGAGCGGATGGACCTGGACACCAACGAGTATCAGATGTCGCGTCACCTGGAGGCGTACCTGCTGTGACTATCTGGCTGGGTACTATTTACAGTATCCATGGTGACTCTGTTGACGCTCACCTTGTGCAGTATGCGAGGGCCATCGCTGACATGGATGAGGTGCACGTCAGCTAGGGATCCACTGTGCTGTGACCTACCATGGTATGTGTGACACTTGCCATAGGATGAGGACAACTGCTATCCTCATAGGCTGCCCCCTCCTGTTGCAGCTGTGGTCATTCGAGTGCTTCCCCCTCGAATGGTTGATGCTGCTCTATAGTGGTCCATACCGCGTGGATATGTACCACAGGGGCACCGTAGACCGGCCTACCGCAGGGTCCCTTTGGTGCCGTTGATGAGTACGTGCTCTTCTGAGTCTTTACTATACGTACATTATAGGTCATCCTCTGTAACCAATGTTCTGGCTCGCAGGCATAATTTGCACACCTACAGGTCGCTCGTGTGAATGCCAACTTCATCGAGCACCTCGACTACCTCACCACTGATGACGTACACTGGAAGATGTACTTTGCTAAAGATATGGCAGACCGCGCCCCCTTCGGGCTCTCGTCGCTGTGCTTGCGTGACCGGGCATACTGGCCCACGTAGAATAAGCTCGTCTTTTGTGTGTTCGTCAAGGATTATGCTGTGCACATGGTGATGTGCCAGTTCGGCCTTTGCTAGGCGGTTCCTGTCCCCGTTGGGCATCGGGTGCCTGACTCAGTCCACACTTGAGTTAGACACAACACATGTCCTTAAATTTTTTTCACAGTTTTGTTATGATGCCTTCTAATTGCATTTGTACATTTCACAGGCACAATAGGAGGGGTGGTAGCGGGACAAGCTGGGCCACGAAGATGGCACCGTGGGTGGAGAAGTGTGCGGAGGCACTCGAGGACTTTGTGTAGGAGGAGACCGTGTATGATCTCAGGACGTACGATGAGTACCTAAGCTGGTACGCTCCGCAAACACATGCTAGGCTGGTGCATGTCGTCAACCCTCCCTCCGCTCATGTAGCAGCACCGATTAACGTGTACCCCGTGCACTTAGCATTAATTCCATTGTAGTTGTCCTGATTATAAGCTCTGAATCATGATCGATCCACACTGCTGATGCATTTCCTTCGTGTCTGCCGCATCTTTTAAAACCAGCACAAAATATCTACTTTTGAAGGCAACTTCTTTTCCATATATTCATCTACCGAAGTTATTGGAATAGTATATAGGCAATTAAATGTTCATCTTGTCAGTTTCCTCTTCAATCAAAAAAATGTTCATTTCGTGCAATTGCTAGCAAACTTGCAAAATTCAACTGTATATAGCAGCTGCTAGAATGGTTTGCAGTTAGCAAATCAAATGAAATTTAATCCATTAATTTCTTGAGAAGTGTTTTTCCCCTTCAAAAACATCACAATTACATTTCCCCCTTGGAAACAAATGAGTATGGAGCACTTGTATTTATCAACAGTTTTGTGTAGTCTTTCTTCGTATCGCGTGATTATGTTTTCGAGTATGAAAGTGATTTATTCATTCATATTAGTATGTACTAGTTTATTTAAATGCTAACAGAACTTTCAGCTAATAAGCAGTACACTACTACAAAAAAAAAAGGTATACTAGACGACTCATTACAGATGGTTTCCTTGAACTATCTGTGTTATAATTATTATAGACAGTTTTACAAGTATGACCCGTGTACCGTCTATATTACCCTACTATCACAGATGGTTCTTGTTAATAACCGTCTGTGATATTTCATAGATAGTTATTAATATGAACCGTTTGTGATAATTGCAGACAACACAGACGATTTTTAATTAGAACTGTATGTGATAGTTCATAGACGGTCATTAATATAAACTGTCTATGGTAGTTGTGTATCATAGACGGCTTGTGGTGGTTGGAACCGTCTGTAACATGCTTCCTCTCTCCGATGCGCGTCTTCGATCATTTCGGTTCCCAGATGCATCTCTTTGTCTCACGGGTTAGATGTATTCCTTGTTGTATAAAAATGATCGCCTACCACGGAGATTAATCCTGTACGAGCACCTCTCCGGCTGGCTATCTTCCTTGTCTTTCAAGTACAAATAAATGCCTCCCTATTCTTCATTGTCTCGGCATTAATGGCCAACCTGGCTATCCTGGACGAGCACCTCGCTGGTTGTATGCTGGCAAATGCTGCAGAAGGACACTGTGCTAACAATGTCCTCTCTACTATGTCCGAGGATTTGCCAAAGAAGTTGAAGGTCACCTTCCGCCGTATTGACATCCTCCTCCGTCGTGTCTTTCGGTTGGTCTCCCGCTTCCGGTAAGCTAACCTCGCCATCGACGTGGTCCTCCACAATGACATTGCATGTCTTCAAAAGGCTTGCCATCACTTAGAGTGCTTAGTCGATACGGCAGGTGACCGAGTCAACCTTACCAAGACCCCTTAAGAAAGGGAAGAGAGCCTGTGGAGTCAATTCGATTTGATTGTTCAATTGGAGGGTGTTCGGAAGATACTCGAATGAGTGCGTCAGTGGGTGGACGCATTTTGAGCTCCGTTCGCTGATGATCCCGAACCGTCTTATGCTGACCACGTCCCCTACAAAGTTTTGAAGACAAAGATTGCATGCTACCTTCGACACTAGAAAAACATCGAATAGTTAGGTTTCTACCTTTTTATCATCTTTTGTAAGAAACAATTGGCCACGCAGTTTGGGCACCCTATATATGTAAAATCAACCAGTTGAATTTGTATTTACCCTCTTTTATATATGTAAACAGTCTCAGTATAATGACATGACGTCATTACTTACTGGTAAAAAGCAACTAAGTAATACATATTTACTCCCGAGTCATTACTGAATTTGCATTTATGCATATGAGAATGAATTTAGATTTTAGAATGGTGATCACAAACTGTTCTATTTTAGAACCGTCTGTGATATTTATTCGCAGACGGTTATTAATATGAACCGTGTTTCATAAGTAATTATCACAGACGATTCGTCATAATAACCGTTTGTGAAATACCTCATTATCACATATAGTACTTGTTAAGAACCATCTGTGATAATATTATCACAGACGGTTATTAATGAGAACCGTCTATGATAGTGCAAGACCACAAACAGTTCACGGTTGGACGTGTCTGGGATACACCGCATTATTAAATACCTAGCCAGCGGGGTCCCGATAGATCTGTTTTCATTGCATTGCATTGAAGGAGGTGGCCGGCTTTGGGGAATTTGGTGAAAGCATACCGCTTGTAGGATCTAGCTCTCCTAGATCTATTTGTTCTTGGTGATATCACAGACGATTACATTTAAGAACCGTATGTGATATCTGTTATATCACAGACGGTTTTAGTATTTGCCATCTATGATACGTGAGATAGCCGTCTGTGATATCTGTAATATCACCGACGGTTTTCAGTATTAGCCATCTGTGATATCTGGCATATCATAGATGGTTATATTTAAGAACCGTCTCTGGTATCTAATATATCACAGACTGTTTTATTAAAAAAATTGTCTGTGTTGTAACTTATCACAGACGGCTTGAAAACTGTCTGTGATAACCACCTGTTATCACAGACACATAAATTCATACGGTTTGGAAATCGTCTGTAATAACGGTTTTGAATAGTCTATGATGGCTATTTCTATAGTAATGGTAGCTAATAATTTACTGGCTAATTTTGTATTTATGCAGCCCACACCCCCAAGAAAAATCTAGCAATAAATTATTTCAGATTGATGATAATATATCTTACTTGTAATTGCTGGGCGTACATGTAATTTCTCAACTACACTTCAATGTAATTAAATGTTACAAGGGGAACAGAAGATCTTATATATATATATATATATAGAGGACGCTGAAATAGGACACCATGGTGTCTGGGCACCAAGCCTTCCTGCCTTTGGATTGCTTTTAGATACGTGCAAGTGCAATGGTATATAATATATCAGGATGGAAAGTCTCAATCACACTAGCACGCATCTAAAAGCAATCCAAAGGCATAGAGACTTGGTGTCCAAACACCATGATGCCCTTGTTATTTATACTATATATATATATATATATATATATATATATATATATATATACATATATATATAGGACAAGTGTTTCATGCACCCAGGTGCCTAGGCACCCATATCAATACCCATTGATTTGCTTTGAGATTCGTAACGTTTGATGTGGGTATCTTCATATACCCATAAAAAAGTATATTTGAGATGTCAAACTCCGAAAAAATTAAATTCAACTTCAGTTTAATGAGTTTGAACTATTTTTATGGCATATACTCACTGTAATCGCATCGAACTCAAAAGTAGTTCAAACTAGTTTGAACTGAGTTCAAAACTAGTTTGAACTGAGTTCAAAACTTACTTACCATAAATATATCAAGGGTATAAAACATTTTCATACCCAAACTCAAAAAATTATCAATCATACACGTATATCGACGGTTCTTGATGTGGGTACCTAGGCACCCAAGTGCCTTATGTAATTATCCTATATATATATATATATATATATATATATATATATATATATATATATATATATATATATATATATATATATATATATATATATATATATATATATATATATATTTCAGAAATTCTGAAGGACTATAATTTGAAAAATAAAAAAAAACAACTCTTTTGTTTCAAGACCCTTCCCGCATCTCTCCAGCACCACCTCATATACTCCCTTCTCATGGAAACATATGTAATATGTTCCCTTCGAATCGTCATTACAAGCCATTCCGATTAAGGAATATTAGCCTACGGATATAGAGAACATACCCAATTTTGTTAGGCAAAATTTGCACTAGGACACTGCAAAAGTTGATAATTAGTAGATATACACTACTACAGAAAAGGCCATCACAGACGGTTCAAAAACGTCATCACAGACGGTTTTGTGAACCGTCTGAATTTATGGGTCAGTGATAATACGAGGTCATCACAGACGGTTTTCGAACCATCTGTGATTTTAATATCACAGACGGTTTTTAACTAAAAACCGTCTGTGATATTAAATATCACAGACGGTTCTTAACTAAAAACCGTCTGTGATATTTATAAATCACAGACGGTTTTTAACTAAAAACCGTCTGTGATATTCTCTTCTACTCCTAAACCTATTTCTATTTATTGGCTAGCCTCAGGAAATGCTAGCCATGCCCTCTGAAACAAGCAGATCAACATGTATATGTATACATATCCAATTCACATCTCAATTCATTTCACAAACATAAAACATCCATTTTTATTAAGATTAGAGCCTACCATTACAATATCCTAAAACAACTAGAAGGTTACACAACAAGAACAGTAGGTTACACAACAAGAACAGAGAAAAAGATTACAATATCCCAAAACAACAAGCAGGTTACACAACAAGAACAGAGAAAAAGCAAAGATCTTCTATGTCTTCTCGCCCCTGATGCAACGCATGAGCTGGATGCCTTCTCGCCCCTGCACGGTTGGCACGAGCTAGTTGCTTCTGCGGTGTCTTGTCTCCCGTAGACTTGTGCGTCGTCTGCAAGGAGGAGGAGAATAGCAAGGAGGAGGAGAATAGCAAGCAGGAGGACAGCAAAGAGGAGGATAGCAAGGAGGAGGATAGCAAGGAAGAGGATAGCAAGGAAGAGGAGATAGGCTGGGTTTGGTTATATTTATAGGGGAGGGAGAGGGAGGAAGAGGCGGGAGTTCGAAATTTTTGGCGCGGGAACGGAGATTGGGTTGAGGAGGATCGACGGACCCAGTGGTCAGATTATCACAGACGGTTCTATTGGCTAGAACCGTCTGTAATGAATGCATATCACAGACGGTTCTATATATAGAACCGTCTGTGAATTAGAGCACAGAATTTTATATACCGATGCAATATAAACAACTAGTCTGAAAAGATAAAATAGCAACATTTTATATAGCTTATATATACTCATTTAAAAGGTTTCGACGAGATCTACAACTTTGTAGTTGAAGCAAAATCCAAATTCCGAAAGGAAGACCAAGAAAAAGGGCAAAAACAGACACCAAAAACTTACGACGCAGGTTTAGGTCCAAAGATGGCCGATTTTCGGGGTCTTGGAGGGTGACTGGCGCAAGCGGGTCATTTTTTTGGATCAGGCTCGTCGTTAGCTTTCCAACGAGTACAAGAACGTCGAAAACGGACACCGTATGCAAAAGTTATGCCCGTTTTACTGAAGGTGTCTCAAAACTGAATCATACTCGGACTTAAGCGGGAATATTTGAAATTTTGAGGGATTGCAAGGCGGGAAACGTATCACAGACGGTTTTTATTATAAAACCGTCTGTGATAATCTGGTTTCACAGACGGTTTTTAATAAAAAACCGTCTGTGATATTCAGATATCACGAGCGGTTTTTATTAAAACTCGTCGTGATATTCGATATCACGAGCGGTTTTATAATAAAAACCGTCTGTGATAATCTGAAATATCACAGACGGTTTTTATTATAAAACCGTCTGTGATATTGGAATATCACAGACGGTTCAGCGGTAAGAACCGTCTGTGATACTCCTTTTTCCCGCCACAAATACCACAGACGGCCTCCAAATTAAAACCGTCTGTAATAGTGTACATCACAGACGGTTTCACAAAACCGTCTGTGATTTAGCGTCTACTATTAGGCTTTTTGTAGTAGTGATAGACACTACGGAACCGGGATCATTTGACAGAACAAGTTGCACGTATTAAAATATCATTGTTTTAAAATTTAGGAGACAGAAATGGGTGTGAAAAGACCCATTTTAAAAGAAATTATAATTTTTTGCCATCCAAACTTGATAATTTTGCCATAAATAATTCAACCATCCAGACTTTGTCTAAAATTTTTTTCAACAAATACGACTTCCACACCCCTTTTCTCTTTTCTATATTTCGCAATAGTATTATTTAAATGGGCCGGGGGTGTTCTAGCAAATTACATTACCATTATTTTGTAGTGTCTATTACCACATTATCAAGTTTTGATGTTCTTCAGCAAATACCATAGTTATGCGATGTCCTAGAGTCAAATTTTACCTTTTGTTTCTGGTCAAAAAATTTTACCTTTTTTGTCAAGTTCTGTCCCAGTTCATACACCCCTTTATTGGGCATTGATCGTATCTATCTATGCGTATGGATGGGTTTTTTTAGCTGTGGCTGTAGTTTTTAGTTTATGGTTTTTAAATTCTGACCATACGCGAGAGATAGTATACAGAGGGAAATAATTACATATGATTTTAGCCAATATAGCTAATTTAGGTATAGTATCTACTATAATCTACCTGTAAATTCTGTCTTAAAAAAAGGCATCATTTAAAAGCTAATTACTGTTGTAGAAAATGATAAGTTAAAACCAAAATCCAACCGAACCCATCCATGATTATGGCATTGATCTAAAGATGACAGCAATTAGGTACAGCAGCTGGTTCCGTTTGTATAGTTGTACACTACACCACAGTACACCTTGTTACGTCCCATTGCTCTCTCTCTCTCTCTCTCACGAAAGAAACTATTTGCTAGGTGCCGTATCTATTTTTATGTTTCTTTTTTCTGAGGCCAAAGCATCAACATAAAGGGTATGTAACTTAAGAAGTATGTGCTCCTTTGTAACTGCAAATGCATTAATTTGGATTAATCTCATGGCATAGTACTAAAGATAGAGCGGCCCTGATCAACTCGGCTTCGGCTTCTGGCTTATTTTTCACTATTCATAAGTTTCATCTTTTTCTGAATTTTTGGTTTTTTGTTGAGCTTTTTTGCCGGTTCTTTTTTTTCCCGTATTTGTTTGTATTATACGTAATGGGCTAACATATTTTTTATTTTTAAATTTTTTTAAATTTAATTATGCTAAATAAGTCTCTGTCAGCTACAGTGCCCTTTTCAGCCAGCTACAGTGTTTTCAACCATAAGCCACGAGCTTTTCAGCCGAACCGATCACTATGCGTATTCGCCGAAAGTTCATTGATAATTGGGCGCCATATCAATATGCGTATTCGCTGAAAGTTCAAAGGATCGATCTTATTAAAGAGGACACGATCGATTTAGTATTATATATAGTTAATTGGTTTCATTCGCATATATGCAAATGCTTAAGACGTCATGATGCTGTCCAATGTTAATGACTGGCCATCATTTCATGCTGACAACTCATAAAAATAAACTTGCCGTAGGTGATCCGCACTAAGAAGATGCAGTTTTCAGGAGTTTACATAGATAACTAGCTAATAGGGTAAAATTTAGTCTCCTCCGAAAGAGGTTTGATACTATAACATTCTGACTTACAAAAATCTAAAACATCATCTACAATTACTATCACTACCCATTCTAACTAATAAGGTAGCATTACCGATAACTAGACTTCAAAAATAAACATTTAACATAGTAATTAACGTAAATTTCAGCAACATATTAATCCATAAATTGAATTCAATAATAACCAATTATTTACCAAGAGAAATCATAAATAAATTTAACTAAGGAATATATCAAATAGCAATATTACGAACTATAACGAACTAAGTGAAACCATAAATTATCCAACTGTTACAATAGAATATTATAAATTATTTATGACCATAACTGATGAATTGATAGGTGTAGTGAAGAGCTACAAAAGTGTAATTGTTCCATGTTGTAGTTTCACCTAATTCATGTCGCATTTAATGATCACCTAAAAACAACAAATAAGAAAAGGTGAGTCCATGACTCAACAAGTACAAGGCAAAATACTAAACGAGGCATCATCTTATTAACAATTCATACCCATTAATCACTAACCCAATTGATCGTATTCATTCTCATCAATTTTCATTCACGTGTCTTATTATCTCAATTCACTCTTCACTTTTCATGAATACAATACAATGCTCCTACTGTCCTGGCACTAAAATTATCATAACTCTCAGCTCCCACATCGTAAATATAGCAAACCACACTAGTTCTAAAATCCATACAAAATTTCTCACAACTTCCTAGTTGATCAAATGTTTAGATTAAATCATCTAAACTCCCATTTTTAACGCAAAATACAATTCTATCATCTTTTGTACAACAGAATTATTAATTTCATATTTTTTAATATACAAATGTAAATATATTGAACTATAATATTTTCATAAACTACAATACGTTATCTACCACTTCCTAGTTATACAAAAAAAATCAAATTCTACTATTAAATTAGTCAAATTAATAATTTCTCACAACTGCATCCAGCAGCAACCTAGTTCTGGATAGCCATTTCCCAAAATTCATAATTTATGTTCTACTTGTTTGAAAAACATGTTGTTGGTCTCTCTGGAATACTTAAGAAATTACTTACATTTTTCATGTGGACTAGATACCGAAGTTATTCCATCTTCTATTTTTAGTCTATGGATTAATACGTGCTGTGAAAACACGATAAATTTACTAGACAACAAATTTACAAAATTCATATCTCAAAACTTACTTATCTGATTAATATGAATAAAAGTTCTATAGAAAACTATTGAAATGCTCTACAACTTTCTAGTAGATGCTATTTTTAAATTATAATCATACAATCCCTTATCTAGAAGTTGCTAATTCACTCTCTAGTTTCGATTGTAACCTATGACTAAAATAAACAACCAGAGAACAAAAGTAGATCATTACCCATAAAATAAAATCCTAGATCGTGATCTTCTTCTCTTAATTTTCCTTCTGTTCTCCCTCCCTCCCGATCTTTTCTCTTCCTCTTTAGTTTCCTTTCTCTCTGGCCGGCGCACCGCAGCTGGCCACCTCGGGACTCAGTCACTGCACTCCACACGCTGGCGTGCTAGCAGCAGCTCGCTATGCCCTCGAGCACGTGGGGCCAAAGCGGCTAGCGCTGGCGATGCAACCCGGCCAACTGCCGACAGATGGCATGCGCGCGTGCACTTGGCCGCCTGCCGTACGTGGAGAGCAAGCGTAGCCGGGGCCTGGCGCCCTGGCGTCCGCATGTGGCGACGTGGCCAAAGCCTTGCGACTACAATGCGCACGTGGCAATGAGCGCGATGCGATAGCTTACGTCGGTGCTAGCACGTGGCCTGATGGCGACCGACGCTGGCGAAACCCGATGCAGCGAGCGGCAGCGGAATTGCATGCTAGGAACGACGCATGGGGAAGCTAAATATAGGGCCGCTCGATTAGGCTGGAAATCTATGGTTTATGGCTGAAATAGCATTGTAGCGATTGAAATTTTACTGTTGCTGAAGGTGATTTATTTAGCGTAATTAAATTTTAAAAATTTTAAAAATAGAAAAAACAAGTTAGCTCATTAAAAACCGGAAAAAAGCTAAAAAAAGCCAAAAGTTTAGAAAAAGACGAAATTTATAAATAGTAAAAAATAAGTCAAAAATCAGAAGTTGAAACTGAAATGAGCGAGGCCATAAGCTAGAGTTTTGGATCCTCTCTCTCCCACGATTCTTTTATCACGGCACTACAACTCAATCTCTTTGGACATCTTGCTTAAGGAAACCAACCTCATCTTTAAAATTCCATACATCATATTTTCACATATTTCTTTTTCCCTATTTACACATGGTCGTCAAAAAGAATAATTCTAGAATATTATATTCTACCCCCTTAACATATTCAACCCTAAATTCTACGCCTCATGACTCTAATTGAGAAACATAACTGAATTGGAGATTAAATCACACACATAATTGATACGAACACATCAGGGTACTTCTTACGCATGTGATACTCCAACTCCTAAGTTGCTTCCCGGTCGGTCTGATATGTCCAAAATACCTTGACATACTTCAATATCTTGTGCCTCAGAACTCACACCGACTCTCCCAGAATCCATACTGGCTAGGACTCGAAGGCAAGATCTTACTCAATAGTCAATGCCTCTAGTGGTACCTTATGCTCTGGATCTCTCAGATATTTTCTCAACATAAAGATATGAAAAACATTGTGTGCACCATGCATGGACTCCGAAAGGCCCAAGCGATAAGCCAACTTCCAATTTGTGCCACGATCGAGAACGGTCCAATATACCTTAGGCTAAGTTTCCCTTTAGTATCAAAGCACACAATGCCTTTAGTGGGAGACACTCTCAAGAGCATATGATCCCCTACTGCAAATTTCAACTCCTGCCTCCTCACATCAGCATAGCTCTTTTGTCGGCTCTAAGTAGTAAGTAAATTCTGCCTAATCACTGTCACTCGGTGAGCAGTCTATTGAACCCAGTTAGGACCCAGAATTGCCCGCTCACAAATGGCATCCCAATACAATGGAGACTTACACCTTTGTCCATACAGGACTTCACACGGTGCAGCTCAAATAATAGCATGATAACTGTTATTGTAGGCGAACTCTACCAAAGCTAACTGATCCTCCCAACTCCCCTTCCATGACAAGACATAGGACCTAAGCATGCCGTTAAGTGTCTGAATAGTGTGCTCAAAATGACTATCTGTCGAAGAGTGAAATGCAGTGTTAAGATAAAGCTGTATGCTCAAAACACACTACAAGATCTCCCAAAACTTGGAAACAAACTTCGCATCATGATCTAAAATAATAGTTATTAGGCACATCGTGTAACCGCACTATCTCTCGCATATAGATTGGAGCCAAATCGCTCGTCGTATTTGTTGTGCGAATGGGAATAAGGTGCGCGAACTTACTAAATCTGTCCACCACAACCCAAATAGCATCCTTTTCTTATTGCGTGTGAGGTGCACTAACCACAAAATCCAGAGAGATATCATCCCACGATCACACTAGAACCTTCAAAGGCTACAATAATCCCACTATATGCTTATGTTCTATCTTGACTTGCTGGCAAACATCACAGAAAGCCACATACTGAGCAATATCAACCTTTATCCTTTTCCACCAAAAACTCTTCTTCAATCCAGATATATCTTGCTCTCACCAGAATGTATAGTGTACGGAGTACAATAAGTTTCTTTTAGAATATCAGCTTTGACTCAAGCCTTCTGTGGCAGACAAAGGCATCCTCTAAACCACAATACATCAAACTCATCTATACAAAAATCCCCATCCTTATCCTTATCCAGGAGTTTTCTTACTTGCTGAAGCATTATCATGCTGTTCTGCTTCTCGTACCCTCTCTGACAGATGGCACGCGCACGTGCTCTTGGCCGCTGGCTGTGCGTGGAGAGCAAGTGCAGCCGTGGCTAGCGTCCGAACATGGCGACGTGGCCGAAGCCTTGGGATTGCAATGCGCACGCGGTGACAATTGAGTACGATGCAGCAGCTGACATCGGTGCTTTTGGCTGCTGGCGCATGGTCCGATGGTGACCGACGCCGGCGAAACCTGATGCAGCAAGCGGCAGTGGAATTGGTGCTAGGAGTGGTGCATGGGGAAAAGAAATAGGAAAAATTACTCTTTTGCTCCAAAGTTTAATAACGTTTACTTATTTACCTTATCATATCTCATTGACATACGGATCTAAGGTCTACATATCAGTGAGACATCATGAGGCAAATGAGTAAACGCCATTAAACTTTAGGGCACATAAGCAAATCCCCCAAAGAAATAAAAGCTAGAGTTTTGGACCCTCTCTTCTACGATCTTTTTATCGCGACACAACTATGACTTAATTTTAACTCCATAACTCGTTCCGGGAAATCAGCCTTACCTCTAAAATCCCATACATCGTATTTTCACGTATTTTTTAACTATTTACATACGGTCCTCTATATCGCATTTTGACGTATTTCTTTTTTACTATTTACATACAGATTCTTAAGAGAGATAATTCTGAAATATTATAGATGCTTTCTTGAATAATATAATTGACTTCCATGACTAATTAGGAAAGGCAAATGATGATATTCTCCGTGTTGGTCTTAACCATGAACTCTTTGACGATAAGAGGTAGTAGTTTTTTTCTTAATATATGTCATAAATACTGCAATTCTTGCAAAACTTCCTATGAAACTCTAGTGTTCTAAATGGAGCCTAGAAGTTTGAAAATTTTATGTTCACTCCCAAATTAAATTTAATTTCCTTGCACTAGCTTTTCCTCTCAACAATACGAGCCATGACTAGCTAATTAACCATGGGAAGTACATTTATGTGCTTCATGTCATTTGGTGGCACTACTACAGAGAAGGCCATATTATATGTCTTATCACAGACGGTTTTTCGAATCCATCAGTACTGTAATTATCACAAATAATTTTACATTTGTAACTATCTATGTTAGTAGCGATGGCTAGAACTATCTGTAATGTGTGTGTGTGTATCACATACGGTTCTTATTAAGAACCATCTATAAATTATCACAGATGGTTCTTAACAAGAACTGTCTGCGAAGGCTCCCATTATCACAGATGGTTATTGCTAAGAACCGTTTGTGATAATTCACATATGATTTTTAATAAGAACTAGTTTTTAATAAGAACCGTTTGTGATAAATAACCATATGTGATAAATAATTATCACAGATGGTTAGTGGTTGGAAGCGTCTATGATACGTCACGTTATTAAATACCATATGTGATTTGAGATTAGTATTTGCTTCTAATTATATGCATTGTAATAAAGAAAGATGATATCTAGGTTTAGATCTAGCTTGGTAGTTTGCTCCAATTTAAGAATGAGTCTCACTACTTCTAGTCTACTTCAATATATTCTTACTTGATATATATATATATATATATATATATATATATATATATATATATATATATATATATATATATTGCTTCATAAATAGTACATGGCTAGCTACTTTATATGGATAATTTAAGGTGAATGACAATTATGTATAAGTATTAGGCTAGCTAGCTATAAGAGTATTAATCTAATTTGACACTAATTTATTACATGCGTAGTATAGATGGACCGAAGTTGAATGTACGTTTAGAACCATGTGAGTGAAGAGTACATTGATGGCGTGTCTGCTTTTAGAAGAGCAACCGAGCATGATGTATTGAAGAAGGGGATAGAATATATGTACTATCTACGCATTGATTGCGATAATCTCAAGATGTTTACCAACTCAACGCAGATCAAGACTCACTTGATTCGAAGGAGTTTCTAAAAGGAGTATACATGTTAGACCAGTCACGGTGAAGAGAAGAGTATGCAGGAAGGTAGTTATAACATCGTCGAGGGAGACAACGATATGTCAGATGTGAACTGTGTTTTTGATGATGATAGGTCACACAATGATAATCTAGATTAGATGCTATGCAATTTATAACAAAACTACAGTGAAAGAGAGTTCGGTAAATTCGAGGGCTTGATGGAGGACTCTGAGAAATCTTTGTTCCTAGGTTGCAAGCCATAATACATAAGGTTCAACTACTAAAATTGAAGGCAAGCAATGATTGGTCTGACAAGAGTTTCATGGTATTGTTAGGTCTCCTAGCAAATATCCTTCTAGAGGAAAATGTTTTGCCTAAAATCACCTACCAAGCCAAAAAGATTCTTTGTCCATTGAAAATGAAAGTAGAAAGAATACATGTATGTCCGAGTGATTGTATCCTCTACCGTAAAGAGTGTGCGAACTTACATGTTTGTTCCATGTGCAAAACATCCCGATACGTTGTAAGAATGACTGCGATGACAGAAAGGGCATCGATGTGAAGCAAGGACCTCTTGCTAAGGTGTTATGGTTTTTGCCTGTAATTCCCCATTTGAAGCATTTATTTGTGAACCATATGGATGCAAGATTGCTACGTTGGCATTAGGAGGAGCGTAAGATAGAAAGATAAGACACCCTGCTGATTCTGCCCGTCGGAAGAACTTCGATAGGATGTTTGTAAACTTTGGTGTAGAACTAAAGAATATAAGGTTTGGATTGAGTACAGATGGAATGAACCCTTTCGGTAACATGAGCAGCCAACATAGTACGTAGCCCATGAATGTATGCATGTACACCCTTCCTCCTTGGATATGTGTGAAGCAGAAGTGCATTTTGATGTCACTACTTACCCAAGGGCCGAAGCAACCTAGGAATGATATTGATATGTACCTAGCGCCATTGTTGAAAGATCTTATGGCACTGTGGAACGAAGGGGTACAGGTATGGGTTACCGACAAATGAGAGAACTTCACTCTGCGCCATGTTGTTCTGCACCATCAATGATTTTCACGCCCTTGATAACCTATTGGGGTTGAGTACAAAAGTAGCCAACGCCTGTCCATATTGCTTAGAGTATATTGAGAGTGCGTGGTTGAACAACTCGCACAAAATTGTGTACATGCATCACCATAGGTTCCTTCCAAGATATCTCGCATACTATAAGATGAAGAAATAATTTAATGAAAAAAAGAGGATGACTCAACTCCAAGGCCTTTTAGCAGAAAAGAGGTCTATGATATGGTTAAGGATATCGATGTTGTGCTTGGAAAGGTACGTAAGTTGAGAACCCATCAGAAGAACATGTGAGAGAAGATATCAATATTTTGAGAATTGTCTTATTGGGAGCATGTAGAAGTTTGCAATTGCATTGACATCATGCATATAAAGAAGAATGCATATGATAGTTTGATTGGTCTCTTATTGAATATTTATGACAAAACAAAAGATAGTGTCAATGCACGACATGACTTGGTCACTATGAACATCAGAATCGAGTTAGCACCGATAGAGACCAATAAAGGCCGAACGTATCTTCCACCAGCTTGCTACACTCTAAGACCAAGAGAACTGAACTATACCAGTGCTTACATGGTGTGAAAGTTCCATCCAGTTACTTGACTAGTATGAAGAAACTTGTTTCCATGGAAGATTTGAAATTAACTAGCATGAAGTCTCGTGACTGTCATGTGCTAATGATACAATTGCTTCCTGTTGCAATTAGAAGTATTTTGCTGAATAAGATTTGAGTGACAATCATGAGGCTATGTTATTTCTTTAACGTAATTACACAGAAGGTCATCGATCTTAATGGACTAGATGCTCTACGAGCCGAGGTGGTGATGACTCTATGTCATGTTGAGATGTATTTCCCTCCATCATTTTTCTATTTCATGGTCCATCTCATTGTCCACCTTGTGAAAGGGATAAAGATATGTGGCCCCGTGTTTCTACGTCATATGTACCCATTTGAGAGGTACGTGGGAATTCTCAACTCCTATATAAAGAATTAATCCAAGGTATACAACTGAAGAGGTCATTAAGTTCTGTATCATTTACATGGCTTAGGTCGAACCGATAGGTATGTCTCTATCTCATTACGATAGGAGGCTGGAGGGTAACAGGACCATCAGAAGAAAATCAATAACTCCTGATATGGATATATATGCTCAAGCCTATTTTACGGTCTTACAACACATGATTGAAGTATCCCCATATATTGACGATTACATAGACATTCTACGCTAAGAGAATACAAGCTAGTCAAAGGATTGTATCATGAGACAACACAACCGTCAGTTCAATGAATGGTTGAAGGTGCGATTCACTGGAAGATCATCAAGTGATATCCTGCAATGGTTGGCAAAGGGGCCAAAATTTACAATTGTGACATGACAAAGATACGACATAAATATGTACATATTTTATACAATAGATCATGATAGAAAGAGCATAGTCTAGAACTCAGGTGTCTGCATAGATGCAATTCATGAGCAGTTCAGTACCGCTAGCCCAAGCTCCTACTATGGACATGTAGAGGAGATTTAGGAGCTCAACTAAATACTTTTCTAGATCTCTCTATTTCTGTGCCATTGGGTCCAACTCTACAGGGTGTAAAGGTCGATAAGTACGACATCCCTACTATGGACCTCGAACATGTAAGATACAAGATGAACCAGTTGTTCAAGTTTTTTTATGTAACTGGCCCAGCAAATAAGAAGTGCCACATAGTTCTTCTTGGAAAAAGAATTTTCAGAGTTGAGAATGTCGTGGATGAGGAAGAGTACAATCAATCTGATGAGTTGCCTCCTTTCGGAGATATCATCTGGCTCGAGGAAGAACCAAGTGATGAATCTAGCTATATGTGTGTCTATCATTATGAAGGGCTTTTTTAAAAAGGATATAGCCAAGTGGAATAATCCTACACGATAAACACCTATTTGGAAATTATTTCATTGTAATTAAGAAACTCGGCATGTAATTTAGAAACTATTCTATTGTAATTGATCCAATAATTATGAAATAATTCTATCTATGATTGTATTTGCTTGCTTGTTATCAGATGTCATGGCTAGCATTTCCTGAAGTTAGCCCAAAAATAGGATATGTTGTAGGTATAGAAGGAACTATCATAGGTAGTTTAGTGGCACAAATCGTTTGTGATATATGTATCACAGACAGTTCCATAATAGAACCATCACAGGAGATATATATCACAGACAATTCCATAATAGAACCATCTGTGATATGCTACCATATCACTGATGGTTCTATTATGGAACTGTTTGTGATAGTTCCTTCTATAAGTAGGGCTCCGCTAGGGTTTGCACCCTTACTAATTCACTCAGCCACATCCTTTCACATAGAACAATGCTGCCGCCTTGCCTCTTGACACAGCCTCTCCGCTTAACATTGCCTTTCCTCCCAATGCCACCTCTCCTCCCTTCACCACCACCGTTGTCATACAACCTGAAGCCTTCATCCTCTGCTTCATGACCTGATGTGGCCACCTCGTCGCCTCTCCTCCTGATGCCACCTCTCCTCCCCGTCGCCTCTCCTCCCCGTCACCTCTCCTCCCGAAGGTATGAATCCCAAATCTCACTTCTTTATCTCATGTGTGTTAGATCCGTCCATATTTGTAAATGTGTGTTAGAACCAAAGTTCAATATGTTCATGAACTTCTCTCCTCCCCGTCGCCTCTTCTCTTGAAGGTATGGATCCCAAATCCCACTTCTTTATCTGATGTGTGTTAGATTCATAAATTAGGGAAAAAGCTAGCTCATATGTTATATGTTATGGAGCAGGCTATTGGAAGAAGCTAGCTCATATGTTATATGTTATGCAAAATCCTCTCCAGATCGCTGTAGAAGTGGATTATATGTTGCCGAGAAAATTGAGTGCCTGATTGTGATCTGAATTATTGATATGATCTTGTATGTCTACGCCTGACCGACCGTCTAGGTCCATCTAGCTGATTAAATCAAAGGAGTGGATGGTTTTTTAAAAGAAGGAATTGGAATTGAAAATGAAGTTGGTTGAGTTTTGAATATTGGATTTTTTATTCAAGGAGCTAGCATGTGATTATCTCTGTCGATCTTTCCTTAAGGAGCTAGCATGAGATTATCTCTGTTGATCTTTCCTTAAGGAGCTAGCATGAGATTTCCTTAAGGAGCTGATTAAATCAAAGGAGTGGATGGTTTTTTAAAAGAAGGAATTGGAATTGAAAATGAAGTTGGTTGAGTTTTGAATATTGGATTTTTTATTCAAGGAGCTAGCATGTGATTATCTCTGTCGATCTTTCCTTAAGGAGCTAGCATGAGATTATCTCTGTTGATCTTTCCTAAAACAAAACAAAATATCCTCTAGCAGTCTAGCTATGTATGCTAACCCTCATGTTGGTCAAGGTATACATGTAAAATACTTATCGACATGATTTGTCAAGTATTTATGAGATTCAGCATTATTCTCACTTACCATGTCTTTTAACATCATATAAATTAAAAGGATGCTGAATTATATGATCAAAGAATTGAATTACTAATTTAGAGGTCATGGAGAACATGACTTGTTGAATAAGTTCCATGTTGTTGCTACCAACATTTAATGGCAATATATGTAAATGTCAAGAAATATCCAACATTTAATGTAAGTCATTCTAGCAATATTTTAAGACATATGCAAACTTTATTAAGAAATACCAACATGATCAACCTGACTACTTTTCAAAAGAATTTGTGGATAATTGGTTAAATTTATGATGTCATGGCATATATTATTGCTACAAGATCTATTTGGAATGGCATGTTGGTCTTGTAACGAGATCTTGTAGCAATAATATATGCCAAGATGAGAAAAAGAGAATCAATTGTCCATAAATTCTTCTGGAAACTAGTTAGGCTACTCATGTTCTTATTTCTTAACAACTACATTAAGAACATTAAAGTACATAAAAGCAACCATGTGTGCCAATATTTGTGCTCACAACCCACTGTAATTAATGTTTCTGTAAGATAACTAAAATTTGACATTGATCATTCTCAAATCTCATTGCAATTTGAATGCTCCATAGATAGCAATTAAGAGAGATGACATCCGCACAGTCATCGCCATCATCATCGACATCGCTGAATATGTTTGATGCTTCTAAGACTGGGGTAGCTAAGCATGGCAGAGGAATATCGAAAAAACCTGAGTGTCGAATGACCATCATGGAGGTCTCTCTGGGTGGGGTCTTTGCATCTAAAGAAAGCAGCGGCAGCATTCCAAACTACATGAGGGATAGTTGAAAAGAAACGGGTCTCCATCACCATAGCAAGCCAGAAGTCTCTGACAAAAGTACAACAAGAGCAGCTGTGGGTGGAAATTTCAAGGTTGTTTGAGATCCCAGCAGAAGTCTAGGGACTTGTGCGATGGCTGGCATTCCTCACAATAGGAAAAGCATGGAAGATGTTCAAGAGCACGCTTGTCATGTAGTACATGAACAAGGATCAGGCCTCTTCACAAAGTATCTTTCGTGTCACTAGATACATGGGATGCCTTTGTGCAGATGAAGCCGACAACTGAATTTCAACAGCAAAGTACAGCGCACAAGATTCTCTAGGTATAAAACACCCACTCCCACAGACCCGACACCACTAGGTACATGGGTACAATCCCATAATGGAGGAAGAAGGACAAGGTCGTAATTCGATCGGAGGCCTCCCTGCTATTTGCCAGGATTACAAACGAGCGCTCTCGAAACTGGTTAAGAGCGAGGTCATCAACCACGTCTTCGGGTGTCATGTATTTCAAAAACCCTATAGACGAGGAAGTGTCCCAATGCCTGGTAAGATATATTAAACTACCTAGTTATTAATAAGTCTATAACTTCATAGGGTCTAAAATAACATGATTGCCTCTTGCAGCAAATATTAACTACCAAATATTCCCAAGGCTCCTTTGAAATAGTCAGAGAGAGGGATATACTATTCACGGCCCGAGCAACAAGGAGCACCAGGGTCATATGCGAGGCCTTGGGATTTACGTACCTTAGAGGTAGGGATTCCCAGACGACTCTGAGGTATTCAGGAGTAGGAAGAGATTCAAGGGTGAGCTTGAGGAACGGTTGAAAGAGGAGATTCATGCAGAATTTTGAGGAGAGATAGCATCATTGAGGGAACAATTGAATCAAGTCCTCAACCATTCACAAGCCACCCCCATTATTTTGGGAGCTTGTCCCTCTCAACATCGGAGTAGCTACATGTCCATGCCACTCTCTAAATATAGCGATGCTCACTTACCTATCGATGACATCCAAGTAATATACATCTCTAGAATGCTACATAGATAGACCTGTTGGACGCCTTAGCTAATGATTTATCATTATGTAGGAGCCCACATCATGCAACCTCAGAGTCAAGCTTGTTGGCTCTATTCCCATTGAGGCTGGGCGGGAGATGGTGTATCCATGCCTGCAAGGGACAATGGTGCATAGCGCCTAGCTAGGGACTTATTTCGTGAATGTCCAGGTGGACATACTACATGGCATTTTCAAGGTTGACCCACTAGAGAACCCCCAAACGATGGAATCATGATACTAGAGGATGTCTTCTACACATTTGTGCAATGGCCCAAGAGGGACATTGCCCTAGACCCCCGTGCTGGCATCTACCCAGTATGAACAACTACCCTCTCCATGCAACCATGTATAGCTTGAGGCCCCTCTGGCCCTCCCTTCGATGTTAGCACGTGCACCTAATTCACGTCAGCAGGCTACCATATCCACTCCCATGAAGACCACACTACGCATAGGTCAACAACATGCCTAGTCCTCTCCCATGAAGAGTACATATAAGTGTGGCCGCAAGACTAAATTGAAGGACATTAAGGCACCTCAAAAGCCCTAGACATACTCGCTAGGAATACCGTTAGTCCTGGACATGCTTGTACGCAGCATGGAATGGTTTGTGTGAGTTTGCATGTGTAGTACATAGGAAATTCTAATGAGACAAGGACAAAACATCGTATGGGTTTCACCGTCAAGTACAAAGTGAAGCATTTTCTCCCCAAGATGGGCAACTTCGTGGTGGGCTTCGATGACCTATTCGATCTCTTTAACCTCAATGCTATCGATGCCTCACATTGAAGATGCTGGACACTGTAAGTGTATACAATTATGGTCTAGCTACATTCATGTCATATCGATAAATACCATAACTTCTTGCTTATGTATAGACACATGATGTAACAAGACAAACAATTCTGAGAACTGGTGGGTTTTATTGGCCCACATTTGGTCTCCGAGCAAAGCATCCAACGTAATGCATACTATGTCCAGGATTGTGTAACAAATGGATTGTGTGCTCGCAATGATAAGGAGTACATACTTGTACCCTACAACTAGAAGTAAGTACTTCACTTATTGTTATACTCATTGATTTGTACTTCATACGCAACATGAACTTAGTTTTAAGGACTATGGCAAAATATATGTGTAGGTGGCACTGGATTCTAATTGTCATTGTATCAAAGTGGAATAAGATAATATACCTTTATTCCCTAAATAGTATGGAGCACGACTTCACAATTGTGCAACAATTAATTGACAGGTACTCATTTCATCCATAGATAACTCTATGTACCTTTCGTTTGCAATGGTTGAGGCTAAATTTTTTGAATCACGTAGGTTGTTTGAAGCGTACACTGATAGAGGAGAGAGACACATGGAAGAGAGCACCAAACCGCGACATGTGATGTATTTTTCGATACCCGCTACTACACAATAGTCTTATATCACACTTCGTAATGATGCCTCTCAAACTAAACAAACCTAGGTACGTAATTATATTTTGTAGTGTCACCAGCAGTTACAAGGCAACGTATGTGGATTCTACGTTTGCCACCATATGAAAGATATCATGAATGCTAGGCCCAAGATCTAGAGGTTTGTGAATCTCGCAATAGTTGTTTCCTACTTATCAAAAAATATATATGTATGTATGTTTGTGTCTGTATGCTTACGACTTTACTCTTCCTAGCGACAGGATACGAAAATTGATTCAAGTACAATCCATATGAATGAACTCTCTAAAATTTGAGGATGGCTAGCTACCTTCTTAATGATGGAGGTCATTCACTAAAAAGGGGAGTTTCACTTGGAAGGGGATGAATAAAATCTCTCATATTAAGTGACAAACAATATTCTTTTACGGATCTATAACATGCTATAGCTATATTATCATAATTCTTTTGTAATTAATCAGTACATTTGTGTATCTGTGATATATCTGCCTATTTATGATCGATATCTGTGTATTTGTGATATCTATGTGTTGTGTGATATACCTATGATATCTATGTATTTGCTTGTTTTTATATGGCATGGCTAGCAATTTATACGGCTAGCCTAAAAACAGAAAAATTTTAGGTATATAACAAATTATCACTAATGGTTTTGTGGTATAAATCATCTGTAAAGGCCCCTACTATCATAGACGGCTACGACCAAAACCCATCCACTACTACAAAAAGCTTAATACTAGATGCCACATCATGGATGGTTATCCAGAACTGTCAGTATTAAATACAATCACATACGGTTTTAGTTTAGAGATTGTCTATGTTGTGTGAGCGCTAAAAACCGTTTGTGAAGATGTAATATCACAAACGGTTCATGGTGAAAACCATCTGTGAAGTGTCACAGACAGTTATTAACAAGAACAGTCTGTGATATCACCAAATATCATAGATGGTTTTTATTTGAACCATCCATGATACTTCACAGACGATTTGTATTACAAACCATCTGTGATAATTAAGTCATAACAGACGGTTTGTGTTAAAAAACAATATGTGATAATTTCACTATATTAATTGCACATAAACCCATCGACCTCTATCTTAAATTCCAGATCTAGGCTGCTGCTTTGAACTGAAAGGGGGCTTTGAGGCTATTTGGTGAAAGAAGACTATTTAGCAAGAGTGGATGTATATCCAGTAAGTTCTTGACTACCTATGGTTAGTAATTTGTTCCTAATTGCATTATAATTTAGATCTCGCTTTTGGTGAAAGGAGAATTGAAGATGGTTTAGATCTAGCTAACTTGATGTAGAGTGAAAATATTTACATCTAGCATGATTTAGGGTTTAGTCAATTCATAGTCTATTTCTACTAAGTTCAATTTAATTAATTATTCTTGCTACATATAGTTACTTTAGATCGTATATATCTAGTATACTGATCAATTAATTCAATATTTAATACTAAATTGTTATATCGTAATGTAGGATCGAAGCTAGATGTACACTGGGAACTGTGTGAGTGAAGAGTTCATTAATGACATGTCTGCTTTTACAAGAGATGCCGAGGAGGATATGTTGAATAAGTGGGTGGAATATATGTACTGCCCATATATTGACTACGAGAATCTAAAGATGTTTAAAAATCGAGTGCAGATTGAAGCGCACTTGATTCGAAGGGGTTTCAAAAAGAAGTATGCACGTTAGACCAGTCATGGTGAAGAGTAGATTACACAGGAAGGCAGTAATAATGGCATCACTAACGAAGTCAAAGATATGCCACCAGATGATATTGATTGTGGTTCCAATTCGGATAGGCTGCATAATAATAATCTGGATTAGATGCTCACGATGCAGAAGGGCATTACGATGAGAAAGAGTATGTTCACATGCTGTAAGTCAAAAGTACACGAGGTTATCATTCGTGCTTGAACTGTTAAAATTAAAGACAAGCAATGGTTGGTCTGACAAGAGTTTTATAGCATTGTTAGGTCTTTTAGCTGACATGCTTTCGAAGGAAAATGAGTTGCCGAAAACCACATACAAAGCTAAGATGGTTTTTTGTCCATTAGGAATGGAAGTAGAAACAATACATACATGTTTGAACGATTGTATCCTCTACCGTAAAGAATATGCAAACATGTATGTATGTCCAGTGTGCAACACATCCCGATACAAGTGTAAGAATCAATCAGATGATGGCGAGGGAATAGAGGTGAAGAAAGGTTTGCAAGATTTGGGAATCAGATGATGACGGGTTAATAGAGAAGATTTGGGAGCTCGACTACATACTTTTCAAGATCCCCTTATTTTGGTATCGTTGGATCCATCTCCCATAGGTGAAGGTCGACAAGTATGGTGTCACTATCGTGGATCTCAAACGTGTCATATACAAAGACAAACCATTCATACTCGCTAACCAAATTCTTCATGTTTTTTATGTAACCAACCAAGCAAATAAAAAGCACCACGTAGTTCTTCATGGATAAAGGAGAATTGTTGGAGTTCAGAATGTAGTGGACGAGCAAGAATACAATCAATTTGATGAGTTGCCTCCTTTTGAAAACAGCATAAGGGTTGAGAAAGAACAACATGATGAACTAGCTACATACACGTCGATCATGATGAAGGGCTAATTTTTAAAGGAAATAAGCAAGTGGAATGATGAATAAAATGTTTATGTGTAATATATTATGTATTTGCATTTATATATGTATATAAGAATGTGTGATTATATGTAAATTTGCATTTATGTATATGAGAATATGTGACATATATGTGAATTTGTATTTAAGTATACGAGAATGTGTGATACACACACACATATACATATATATGACGCTGAAATGGGACACCATAGTGTCTGGGCACCAAGCCTCCCTACCTTTAGATTGCTTTTAGATGCGTACAAGTGTAATATATCAGGTAAACTCATTAACATTCATTAATTTGAAAAGGCGTTAATTTGGAAAGGAAGTCATTGGTTTAGCATACTGAATCAATCATAGATAGAAAATCTTAATCATGGATGGAAAGTCTCAATCATAGAGCTTGGGCACCATGGTGCTCCTGTTACACACACACACACACACACACACACACACACACACACACACACACATATATATATATATATATATATATATATATATCAGTTTGAGTAGGGAACATCACAGACAGTTTCAAAGTAAAAACGTCTGTGATATGTGTCATCACAGATAGTTCTCAAGTAAAACCGTCTGTGATGTTTGCTTATTACAGATGATTTTTATTGAGAAGTGTCTGCGATAACTAATATCACATATGGTTGTTAAATAGAACCGTCTGTGATTATTCCCCTCTATATTGTGCTCTAGGTTTTGTCCCACTGTACTAATGGTACACCACAGCCCCCACTTAACATCGTCGCTTCCTCCATGCCTGTCGCTGCCTCCCGTGACTCCGGCGGCCCTCCTCCCCTACGCTTGGTGATCTCCTCCTCTCCTAAGCACACCACCTCCCCTGAGCCCGTCGTCGCCTCCCCCAAGCCCATCGATGCTTCCCCCAAGCCCAGCTGCTCTCCTCCTGCGAGCCTAGCACCCTCCTCCTCTCCCGAGCGTAGTAAGCTTTACTTTATGTTCTTGGTTTTTTATTGTGTATTAGTTGGCCGTGCTAGTTTGATATCTATTTATATCTCTGAAATTGGAAAGAAATTCTAGCACTGGGAGGATACTTGCATGGTAGAATGTGGGCTTTGTGATTGCTCGATGAGGAAAACTAGTCATATGTGAGATCTAGGTGACAATCTAGAAGTATTCTGCTAGTTTGAGTTGTCAATTGCTGATTTCCTACATTGGCTCAGTGTTCCTTTTTTTTGTTTTGCACTGACTTTTGGTAGATTCAATTATCTCTACTGTAGCACATCCTCGTTACTTGTTTTGCTACGGCCGTAACTCTATTGGTGATATTGCAATAGCAGTTTTTCGGTTCATGTTTATGCTTGCAGAGAGTAATTGTTTTGTCACTCTTCTGAGGTAATGCTCAGATTGATAAGCTAGCAGAATATAGTCGGATTATCATTTGATTGTTGATCTATTGACTAGAGTTGAGAAGGCCAAGTTTATAACTTGTGTAACTCCTCATCTGAGAACAACGTCACAAATATGAATATGTGCAGTATACAGATCACAAATGCTCACAAATTAGTTCAGTTCAGATTACAGCCTTGGTTCTGGTTAAATGACTCGAATTTATTATCCTTATTGAGAGATAATTACTTAGTATTCATGTCATTTTCATGTCTTAGGCTTGCAAACTCTATATTTTCTTACTACTAGTTAGCTCAATTGTGCTTACATATTAATTAATTGTTGTTTCAAAATACTCAAGAATTGGCCCTACATAGTCTTGATTTAGCATTAAATTAGGTTTCATCACTTCTATTATCTTTTGAAGATATTGTCCGCACATTTTGCATCATCGTCGTTAGGTGCGTGTGATGCTCCATCAATTGGAAAATCCAACGCCATGGAAGTGGAGTATCGAAAAGGCCCGAGGGCTAATTTACCATCACGAATGTCGATACATTTGGGTCCCCTCTTAATCCTCACTGAGTAGTGTCCGCAACATGTGGAGAAGGATTTGACGTCCTTCCACAAATATCCATTCTTGGAAGCGCAATTACAAGAGTTTGTGGCGATGAAGACGACAGATAATTTTAAGAGTGAAAGTGTGGTGCACAGAACCCTCCAGGCAAAAAACACGCACCCCACAGATTCGGCACAGCTGGGTATGCTGGTAAAATTTTGTAATGGAGGAAGGAGGACGAGCAGGCAATCTGTGGGGCATCTCCCCACCGTTTGCTGGGATCCCTGATGAGCGCGCCCAAAACTGGATAAGAGCAAGGTCATTTACTATGTCATCAAGGGCCATCTCCTTTTGAAACCCCGCAGACGAGGAAGTGTCTCAATGACTAGTAAGATATTGAACTACTTAGTTTGTAATTACTCCACAACTTCATAGGAAGTAAAATGACATGTCGGGCTCTTGTAGGAAGCACTGAGTGTAGAATTTTCCCAAGGATCATTCTAGGCAGTCAGGGAGAGAGATATGCTCTCCGTAGCCCTGGAAAACGAGAAGCACCCGGGTCGTACGAGAGACCTTGATCTTTATCTTCCTTGGAAACATGGTTTCTCAAGGGACTCTGAAGCGTACCAGAGTAGAAAGAGAGCCAAAGCCGAGCGCAAGGAATAACTACGAGAGGAGATTAAGGCATCTCTTAGAGGGGAGGTCACTGATTATGTTAGAGATGAGATGCAAAGGTATAGGAAAAAATCAGCAGGAAGCCCCCGCTACTCCTATTTTAGCCAACCCCCCAACCACTGGAGTACCTACACGTCCAACCCTACCTCGGAAAGCGATCACATATTTCATGTTGATGACATCCTGATAATAATTATTATATCTAAAATGCTCGATCTATTGATATACCTGTTGTAGTAGCTAATTTTGTATCATTATTTAGGTGGCAACGAAGTGCAAACTACAAGTGAGATATGCCTTTGTTGCCTTGTGCGCTACTTGGGGCCAAGCATATCCATCCGGTCCCGAGGCCTTGGTGCACGGTATAACTCAAGCACCAGGTTTCACAAAAGTGAATGTGAACGGTGTTCATGCCAATTTCAAGGTCGTCTAGCTGCAGATGCCCCTAAACGACGAGGTCGTGACTCTAGGGCAAGCCATTGGAACATTCATCTAGTGGCCCAAGAGGGATATCTGCCTAGAGGCTCCTGCACCAGTGCCAAATCCACAAGAGCTATCTGTACCGATGCCAAGTCCATAGGGGCTATCCGCACCAGAGCTACCTGCACCAGTGCCAAGTCCACGGGGGCTATCCACACCAAAGCTACCTGCACTGGTGCCAAATCCACAAGGGCTATCCACACTGAAGCTACTTGCACTAACACGACAAGGGCACATTGCATCTACATCTCATGCCCAGTCAACTACCGTGAAGTTGACCTACAAGTAAGGTGGCAAGGGCAAACCGAAGAAGACCGATGATGATATCCCCTACTTGTCGTTGGCCTGGAAATTCGTGCTAGGGGAGCCGTTGCTCGTCCCGATAGAGCCCCTAGGACTGGCTTGCCAGAGATTGCATGCATGGTACATAGAACAGGCCAACAAGTTGGAGGGACAATGGCACTCGAGTGTCACCATCAAGTTTAGGCCGCATCATCTTCAACACAATATTCATAATTATGTCTTCACAGTGACCTTCAAGAACTTTTCTTTCTCTTCACACTTGATGCCCTCGACATCTTACTTATTCAATGCTGGACACTATAAGTATGTACAATTACGGTCTACATTCATATAATACTAATAAATTTCATATATAACTCATTGCTTTTGTGTGTGTATGCATACATGGTGACTGATGCCAGATTAATGAAATCACCGGTTTTTTCCTCAACCCACGCTTGGTATCCATGGATATCATCAAGGAGGATGCATCCTTCATTGAGCATTGCATGATGATGGCATTGGTGTCTCACCGCAACAAGGAGTTCATACTTATGCCCTACAACCAGGGGTAAGTGGTACACTAGTAGCTATACTTGTTTTCTCAAACACGCAGGAGAGCTGCATAT
Organism: Dendrocalamus sinicus; assembly: GCA_036346575.1. Lineage (NCBI taxonomy): Eukaryota > Viridiplantae > Streptophyta > Magnoliopsida > Poales > Poaceae > Dendrocalamus > Dendrocalamus sinicus. Next base: position 8,706 of record JAYEVI010000359.1, on the reverse strand, counting down.
CTTTATATTAAGAAGAAGAAAAAACAAGGATACAAACAACAAGACTCACACACTCACGCCAAGGGGGGGGCAAGCTACAAAAGCGCCTTTAAAAAAGAACAAAACGACCACACACACCCGAGACCTGATCACCTAGACAGCATTAAGAAGCGGGGCAATCAACGAAGTGATGCCCTTAGCTCCGGCCAAACCCCAAAGACTCATTTCCTCAATGGCCGCTGCCAACACAATTCTCACATCAGGAGCAACCCCATCAAAGACACATCAATTGCGATGATTCCAAAGGGACCAAGCTCCAAGAATAATTATGGAATTGAGGCCTTTCCGAAATTGCCCATCAACAACCTCGTCTGAATGTGACCACCAATCTTCAAAGGAGGAAACGCCTACCGAGGAGCAAGGTTCGAAGACCAACTTTCGCATCACTCAAACCAGAATTGTCGAGCGAAAACGCAGGAGACCAAGAGGTGGTTAATGTTTTCCTCTTCCTGGTCACAAAGTAGGCAGCTTGGGGGATGTAGCAGACCGCGTCGAGCCAAACGATCAGTGGTCCAGCATTTGTTATGAGCAACTAGCCACATAAAGATTCGGCATTTGTTTGGAGCCCAAGTCTTCCAAATTCTCTCCCACGGGCTGAACGCATATGCACTCCTTGAAAGAAGCCAACATATGCGCACTTTCTTTGAGTAAACACCGAAGAAGCAAGCCGCCATATGTGTTTATCTTCTCTCTCAGGCTGCAGCACCACTTGCGAAATGATGTCCCATAGGCTCAAGAAATCAACTAGGGCGCCAACAGAGAGCGCCCCTTGCAAATCAAAAATCCAAGCATGATCAGTGAGTGCTTCAAAAACTGATCGTTTATTTGCTCTTCTTTTGGGGACCAAGGCAATTAAGCGGGGAGCAATATCCATAATTCTTTGGCCATGAATCCATCTGTCCGTCCAGAAGAGGAAGCGAGTTCCATCCCCAACCTCAGTGCACGCTGCCATTGAAAAGAAGGAACGGACGCAAGGATGAACATGCATCGGGAAGGAAGACCAAGGGCGTCAGTTCAGTTTTTGTAACCAAAGCCGCATCCAAGCGCCCACCCAACCTTTGGAGGTCAGATATACCAAGGCCACCAAGCTCAGGGGGGCGGGTGACCTTGGGCCAAGCCACTAGACAGTGCCCGCCTTTTAAATCTTTTCTTCCTCTCCACAAAAATCTTCTACGAATCTTGTCAATTTCCTTAATGGCCCATGGGGGAAGATCAACTGCCATGGCTGAGTAGACCACCATGGAGGTAAGAACATACTGCACAAGCGCTCTTCTACCAGCCCTGTTTAGCAAATCAGCTTTCCACCCAGGGAGACGGTTAGCAATCCGGTCGATGAGGGGCTGCACTTCTTCACGAGTGAGCTTCTTCAAAGAAAGAGGCAATCCTAGGTACTTGCATGGCAACTCAAGTACCTCACAAGGGAGGTGTTCTTGTATGGAGACAACATTTGAATCAGCGCATTGGATAGGAAAAATATTCCTCTTCTGCATATTTGTCCTTAAGCCCGAGGCCTCCCCAAAAAGGTGAAGAATACCCATGGTTGTATCCAAATCTGTAGCAACTAGTCTGAGAAATATGACAACATCGTCAGCAAATAAAGAAATCCTATGCTGCAGAGCTCTTGTAGAAAGGGGTTGCAATAATCCTTCAGCGGATGCCTTAGAAAACAAGTGAAATAAGACATCCATTACAAGAATGAAGAGCATAGGGGAGAGAGGGTCCCTGTCGGGACCCCGGATTACCAAACCCGGACCCTCTGTGTATTACAGCACTAGTCCCAGATCAAAGCTAGTGCACACAGTTAAACAGAATGGAAAACATCACCAACAACGATTTATTACAATAATTAAGAGTACTGACCGAAAAGGTCTCATTATTACAAATGAGGTTCAAGACCTCGCACACAAGAAATAAAGCGGAAGCAAAGATAACTCGTAGACGACCCATCAATACGCCACAGGCAATTGACTGGGGAAGCGCGACCTAGTACTCCGGGAATCCTTCATCAAATCCACAAGCGAAGTAGTCGTAGTCTCCCTCTTGAGCTTCGTGTTCCTCTGGGTATTATTTTTGAGTGCAGCATGTGAGTACATAAAGTACTCCGCAAGTCTTGGGAAAAATGCAATAGATGCAAGGCTTGACAAAGGAAGGCCATATGGTTCTTTTGCACAAAGCAATATTTTAAATTCAATTACCAATAACTATTTTCAAAGGCATCCATTTATTAAAATAATTGTTTTAACAGAACTAACATTAACTCACTAGTGAAGGTTCCATCCACCAACACCAGTTTAATCAATTTTAACTAAACAAGTTTAGTACTGCGGGTTACATCCACCCTCTCTGGCTCCAACTGCCAGGATACCCTTCCAAGAGTTCCCTCCACTCTCGGAATATAAAACTTTTGATTTTAAAACCAAAACCAGAAATCTACCATGTGAATGCATTCCTTGCCCGCCCTTGACCGTGGGCACGGCTATTCGAATAGTTTTACACTCTGCAGAGGTTGTACAACTTTACCCACAAGAGATAAATTATCCTAAAAGTCAACACGCTTCCTTTGGCATGAGACCCAGATAAAATATCACAAAGCCTTTACCTTACTCTAATCTAGCTAGATACCACCCACGAGGTTTCACCGCAGTAGGCTAACTGCCCAACCGAAGCCCCTCTTGCGCCATATGAGTACAATGAAATCCTGTCCCTCACCGTGAATAACCACCCATCCTCGGCATCCACTTTCCACTGGTGGCACCTAAACTAGACTATCATAAGTTAGTTAGCTAGGTCGTACCCATATAGACTTGTGGTTGTACGGTTAATGCTCAGTTTGGACAAACACAAACGTTGGTCCTTAATTGACTAGGGTGGAACCTACACTTTACAAGATCTCGTGCTTTCTGCACCAATCCAAACCAACCATCCACCCTAATCTAAACCAACTTTCACATTTTAGTTTATTTTTAAAACACAGTGACAACTCCAATTGCCACTTCCTTTACAAACACAAGGGTTCAACAATAAATCATAATTTTCCCATTTTCAAGATTTTTCCAAAGGTATTAGATAGCATGACTAAGCATTATACTACCATTCTAATATTCATAAAGATTAATATTAATCTCATTATTGAGACAAAGGAAGTTCTAGGGTGACAAAGGTACATGGCAATCAATGTCAAATGAGGGCATAACAAAGTTGGAATAACTAATTCCTAAAGATTTGAACTAGTGGTTTTATGTAAATAGCAATGCACATAATTTAAAATATTTAAAACATTTCGAAAGCATAGGTTCAAGATGATCAAAGGAGACTTGCCTTCTTGTGCACTGTTTGGTCCTTCTTGCTGCGGCTCGACAAACTCTTCGGCGACGTCGGGTTCTACGCGCGAAACGACAAAACAAACAAAATAAATTCAAATAAAATTTAAATGAACTCCAAAAACTGCAAAACCAGAACCAAAAGATAGAGCTCAATTTTATATGAATTTAGGAAGAAGAATCGGGTCGATCGGAGTTCGGACGAAGGAGAACGAGCGATCTAAAGTTTGCCGGGGCGAGAAAATGCTGGGAATTCACAGATACTACTGTTCATCCGAGAACAGTACTTTTGGCGAGAAGGCTAGCGCTGGCGAGAGGAGGCATGGGAGATGAATCTAACTAGCAAAATGGGTTGCTAGGGACCTAAGGCACACATAGGAAGCGACGGCACGCCAAACGGAGTACGGTGACGGCACGGGCGGCTACAACGACATGGGTAGAAGAGAGGAATAAAACCCGGGCATAGGACATGGAGAAGTAGGGTGAGCACGGGCTAGAACGCAGCTTGGTGAAGCTAGGAAAATTATCGGCTCGGCCAGAAACCCATCGGAGACGGCGCAATCTACGTTTGAACGACGTCGGGAAGGGTAAAGGAAAAACTTAATATCTTGGTGCTCGGTGAACGAAATCTAAAACCACTTGAAGGGTAGCTACCTGGGATGGTTTGGCACAAAGTGGCGCGAACGGATTGGTGGAAACATCACCGGGTAGATGGGGGACACGAGATGCCATTGACGGCCATGGCGAGGTTCGGAGGCGAAAATTTGTGGAGGCTTTCTGGGGAAAAGGGAGTGAGCACGGCGTAGAACGCGGCGAGGCAAGTCTAAGAAAAATTACGACAAGGGCTAAAGCTTACCGGAGATGACGAATCGACGTCGGGAAGCGCTCTTGACCTAGATTGGGAAAACTCGATTCGGGAGATTGGCTGCACCAAAACCAAATTAACTTGGCAAGAAGGTAGATGGCACATGATGGCACAATGTGACGCGAAAGGATCACGGAAAAACTCACCGAATAGCTCGAGACGTGACGAGCAAATTCGAGACCGAAGGGCCTCGATGCCGACGGCGTCCTGACCTTTGATGGGACTTGCCACGGCTTGGGATGGGTTTAGGGGAGCCAAGGGGTCCTATTTATAGGCTTGGAAGGGGTAGAAACCGATTCCAATTCGCGGATTTTGGTTTAGAGTCCGTTTCAGAAAATTGGAGATAAAAGGCAAACGGATGAACGAAACGGAAGGGGACCAGTTGGGATGGATTCGTTGCGGGATTTAGCACAACTTTCCTTTTGGGAAGACATTGAGATAAGGTCCGGATTGGAAGTTATGAAGAGAGAGGAAAACGGAAAGAACTGTGTACAGGCTGGAGATCCATCGGGCTCGGGAAGAGGACGGATGAACAGTACCGTGCGGTACTGTTTCTCTCTCCTGCTTTTGTTTTTTTTTGAAATTTCAAATTGAGCTCAAACAAATTTCGAAAAATCCCAGAAAATACAGAAAAATTCCTTGTGACACAAGGAACACAAATAAAATATTTTTAACAAATATTAATGTTTAATTTAATCATATTAAATCTTTTTAATTAATGAAAATTCCAGTTAAGCTTTAATTAATTCCAGAAAAATCCAAATGGTGAATTTTATTTTAAAAGCTTCAAAAAGGCTCTGAAAATTAGGATGTTACAGTCCCCTTGCCTCAATCGACGCGTATGGAGGATAATCTCTCCAGGATTGCCATTCAGGAGCACCTGTGAAGATGATGAAGCAAGCAACCCGCTAAGAATGTCGCACCAAATTGTTCCAAACCCCAGTTTTCTCAAGACCTCAATAAGAAAAGGCCATGACACTAAATCAAAAGCCTTTGTGATATCCAACTTAAGGAGAATGCTGGGCTGCCTTTGTTGATGGAGAAATCTTGTTGTTTGTTGCACAAGCATAAAGTTGTCTGGGATGAAACGACCTTTTATAAAAGCACTTTGATTTGGGCTCACCATCTGATGCAAACGACCAGCCAATCTATTAGAGAGGATCTTTGTCACCAATTTGGCAAAACTATGCACCAAACTGATGGGGCGATAATCCCTAATATGCAAGGCTTCATTCTTCTTCGGGAGGAGAGTGATAAAAGCTGAATTAAGCAGTCCCAAATTAGCGACTTTCCTGCTCCAAACTACTGAAAGGGCTGCCATAATATCCAGCTTAATAATAGGCCAACAAGCTTTATAGAACCGCCAGTGAAACCATCAGTCCAGGAGCTTTATCTCGAGGGCAAATGGCAAATTGTTTCCTAAGCCTCTTTTTCGAAAACGGAGCCTCAAGAGCCGCAAGATCATGAGAGTTTACATTCAACTCATCAAGATTAATTGTGTGCTCTCGATCCACACAAAGTCCAAGAAGATTATTGTAAAAATCATAAACAACTTTCTCCTTGTCATCATGGCTTGTGAGAACTTGATCATTGTCAATAAGCTCGGCAATGAAATTCCTCCGCTATGTGTCTAGCATGGGCATGAAAGAGTGCAGAATTTGCATCTCCTCCTTCGAAATGTAATCCGTGACTGCTCCCGGCAATGGTTCTCAAGAGAGGATAAAGCGAGGAGTGCCTTTTAAGGTTGTTGCATAACCAAGTCTCCCCTCGATAAATTTCTCACATCACGAGCAATTTTCAGCTGATGCAACACCTCTCTGGCTAGAGCAAGCTGAGACTTAACATGGCCAACATTCCTCTGACTCCAGCTCTGAAGCTCTCTAGTGGTTGCTCTGAATTTTCTGGCCAGTGTGTCAAAAGGACAATGGCTCGCTGGGACCGAACCCCAAGCACATGCAACAACATCCTGAAAACCATCAATCTTGGTCCAAAAAGACTCAAACTGCAATCTCTTTTTACCCAGCCTAACACCCTGCAACCCCAGCAAGAGGGGGCAATGATCCGAGCCATCAGTGGAAGTGCTCTGCAGCAAGCAATGTGGAAAGAGAAGTTCCCAATCCAGTGAGCATAACATCCTGTCCAGTCTGACCAAAGTTGGGGAATCTTGTCCATTAGACCATGTAAATTTACGTCCAAGAAGAGGGATGTCATTTAAGGCAAGATCATCAATCATACACCTAAATCTTCCCATCATTGCACGATTTGAAATATTGATGTTCTTATCGTCATCCTTGTAGATTAAATTAAAGTCCCCCATTATTATCCAAGGACCTTGGCAAGTTGCTCTAATTTCCCTCAGTTCTTGCAGAAAAAGAATCTTGTCTTCATTGCTTTGTGGAACATAAACACAAGTTAGCCACCATGCTTCATTGCCGTTAGGATAGAACTGTACAGATGTGCTGAATGAGTCGATCCTGTGAGCACCAGCAGGACCAATAGAATGCCTCCAAGCAATGAGAATACCTCCAGAAGCACCGACCGAAGGTAGCGCAATATGATGATCAAAATCAGAGCCTAAAGTGGAGAGGATAATTCCCTGAGAAATCTTTGACATTTTCGTCTCCTGAATGCATACCACATCGACCCGAGCAGACGACACAAGAGTATGTACAGCATTTTGTCGCGCCCTAGAATTGAGGCCGCGAACGTTCCAACACAGGATGTTTGAAGGGTTCATTAGGACACCAATAATCGACCACAGGGGAGGCAACACAATTGTCAGAGGTTATGCCGGAATGACATCCTCCTCCGGCGGCGCCCAACCAAAGAGGCAGTCAACACCTTGACGTGTGAAGTGGATAGAGGTTGGCCAAACAGCTTGCTATAATCATCTTGTGCTTGCTCATCAATCCCTTCCCGTTCGCCGATAATATCCAGAGAGCGCATCACCCGCTTCCTGACACGGGTAGGCGCCAAATCAACCGGGGATTCATGCCCAATGCCAGCGATCCTTCTACTACGCCGAGGAGGAGCGCCTGGAAGGCGAGCGCGGGATTTCAATCTTGTTGCTCTTGGGGTGGGAAGGATCTTTGATGTCTTACGCGTCAGCTTAGCAAAGAAGATCGACTATGTCTTTTGGGTCCCAAGGGACTGTCCCAATGTCCGTGCCTTTGGAGAGGGAGAAGCAGTGGCGGCTCGAACAGCATCCAAAGAGCCAGTTTTTTGTTGCCGAAGACGACGCCGCGAATACGACTTGGAGAAAATGCGAGCGGTACCGGTCTTCCTAGCTGCAGCCGAGGAAGATGCCGGCGTCGCCACCAGCTGCTCGCCAGTGGTAGCCACAAAGGGCAGACACGGTTCCTCTACCTCGAGCATAGCAACTGTATCCCCTTGCACGTGGTCTGGTTGAGGCCCAAGAGCAAGCGGGGGCACCACAGCATCCAACGGCCCCACCAGGACAGAAAACACCTTGGGAACAGACGCCGAGGGGACAGGAGTATCAGCATTGTGCATCGAGCACTCGTTGTGACCCTTCGGGTTAACCAGCGTCGGCTCAGATAATAATGATTCTGAAATACCGCCATCAACTGGAGAGGGAGTCGAGGAGGCCAACTGGGCCACACCCTGAATGCATGCCACGTGGCCCTCTACTGCTCTGGGCCCGAGGTGGTCCTTAGCAGGCATGCGAAACGCCGGTGCCCCGCTGGAGGCAGGTCTGATCGGCGAACTTCCACGCGAGTGCGGCGAGGAAGATGAGCAACGCCGGCATCTTTGAGACTCATCGGTGTGGTCATTATCCCCCTGATGATGTGGGAACGACGGTGGGCTAGGCGAATCCCCGTCTGGTTGGAACGCGAAGGTATAAGAGATGCCGACGACATACTTGAGCGAACGTTTTATGGGCGGTGCCTTCTCTACGGCCACCGGCGGCACCACAATTTCCAGAATCACGGTCGCCGGAATGTCAGCAGGACAAGAGCACCAACCAGAGACCCGAAACTTCTTCATGTCATCACGAGCTATACTTGTTAAGTTGTACTTTATAAGTGTTAGACCTTGTGGATGGTCGTGATTAAAAATGATGATGAATAATTGACATTTGAATTACTTTGGATTTTGCGTTTGTGAAAGTATCGAGTGTTTGTTGTCAAAGATTTTGGGTTCAAGTGGTTTTGGTTCTTTCTGAGTGGTTTTTGCTTCTTTAAGTGTTTCGACTGGCTTCAACGATCTTCAATGCTTTTCGACCACGGCCGGCTTCAACGCTTTTTGTCCATGGTCGGCTTCAACCCTGTCTAGTTTTGACCACGGCAAACTTCGTCCATGAGGTGTTTACAACCACGGTGTTGTTTATGACCACGCATGGCTTTATGACCACAGCTGACGGTTATGACCATGTATGGCTTTACGACCACTTATAGCTTCACGACCATGTATGGCTTTACGACCACAACAATTTGACTTTGACCATGCATGACTACGACC